>OX463838.1:17616823-17659739 GCA_949825065.1 Odontocerum albicorne
CGAAGTAACTGAAAACCTTAAATAAACATATATATATATATATATATATATTTATATATATATATATATATATATATATATATATATATATATATATATATATATATATATATATATATATATATATATATATATATATATATTATATATATATATATATATATATATATATATATATATATATATATATATATATATATATATTATATATATATATATATATATATATATATATATATATATATATATATATATATATATATATATATATATATATATATATATATATATATATATATATATATATATATATATATATATATATATATATATATATATATATATATATATATATATATATATATATATATATATATATATATATATATATATATATATATATATATATATATATATATATATATATATATATATATATAGTATATATATATATATATATATATATAATATATATATATATATATATATATATATATATATATATATATATATATATATATATATATATATATATATATATATATATATATATATATATATATATATATATATATATATATATATATATATATATATATATATATATATATATATATATATATATATATATATATATATATATATATATATATATATATATATATATATATATATATATATATATATATATATATATATATACTATATATATATATATATATATATATATATATATATATATATATATATATATATATATATATATATATATATATATATATATATATATATATATATATATATATATATATATATATATATATATATATATATATATATATATATATATATATATATATAATATATATATATATATATATATATATATATATATATATATATATATATATAATATATATATATATATATATATATATATATATATATATATAAACTAACCGTTTCAATATATTTTCACTGAGGTTTTGTGACAAACACGCTCCACTAAAATTGGCCAAATTAAAGCATCGACTTACCCCATGGTTGACTAATTATATTAAAAAACTATGGCAAAACGTGTTAGAGCGAAAAAAAAGTTTTTACAATGAAGTGTTAAATAAATAGTAACATATGTTATCACAATAGTAATACATTCAGATTAAGGTGCTCATATATAATCATACATTTTGATAAGACATCTCAAGAAGGGCTGTTTTTAAGTGCTTCCTACAGTTGCACACGTCACCCATTTCTCTTGCACCTAGAGGCAGACAATTCTACGCCACTAGATCAGCAACGATGAAATCTCTGTTGGATCCATTTGGAACAATCGATTTATTCGATGAAGACGAAATCGCTCTCAAAATTTTACTTCTCTCCAATGGAACATCTTTTAGACACATATTTGAATGATATAATGGAGAAATCTCTCTAAGGGTCTTAAATACAATGATTCATAGTTTAAAATCAGTCCGTTTGCAACATTTGAGTCAATGTAGACTTTTGAGAAGTGCAATAATATAACAATATTTTTGACCACCACATATCAGCCTAGTTTGATTGTAACATAAATCGACCTCCATGGACTACTGGACCATTGTAAGATGCTCATCTCCAACCGGGAGGGTGCAGTTCCAATATATTTTTTTCTAAAAATATGTCAATTTTGTTCATTAAAGGTCTGTTTAAAAATTTTCTGGTTGGTCACCATATGGCAAGAACATCGCCAAGTTGTATTGTGTACAACGAAAGTGTTATACAAAAAATTGCAAATTTTCTACAGTGAATATTCATTTCCTAAATTAAAATGAAGTTAACTTTTTTGACATTGAATCGCAGTGAAATTGTCTACTTAATATTTATTTGCGTTTTTTTTTTACAAACTAGCCTCACATAAAAAATAAGTTCCTGTTGGTAACCAGATTTAAATTTAGATCTAAGATAAAGACAAATACATGTCTGCAAATAACACTAAATATATTTGAAGAAATACCGAATGAGAAATCTCTTATAATATTTATCAGTAATCCACAAATAGAAATTGTTGATAAGGGAAAATTATTCATCAAATGTTTTTTTCCAAAGCAACAAAATATCGACGAAACCTGTGTATAAAATAATGGTAAAATATTACTTCATATATTTTCCGCATAGGCTCAATATTCTTACGCACTGTGTTGAGAAAAACAGTGGTTTAACAAAAAATACATTAAGTTTTAATTATTTTCTTATGACTATTTATAGTTACATATTTGGTTGGCGCATAAAAGCTGTACTGTCCATGCAGTGAGACTTTGGGATCAGTTACAAACCAATGTAAGATTCATTCCGTCCTTGGCATGCTTTAAGAAGCGACTGAAAAAATCTCACTTACTCGTAGAACATTCGGCGTCTTTCCGATCATGGGTTTGCGCTACGCTCAAACAGAGATTGTTTATTGGCTTTCCCAGTTCACCGCTCTTCTTTTTTTACGTCGTCGTTTACTGTCCATTTATTGAGACTCTGGAATAAGTAACAAACAAATGTTAGACTTTCTTCGTCATTGGCATGTATTAAAAATAGCTGAAAAAACTCTTAATTTTTAGTCAGTAATGTAGCGTTTAATTCCTGATTTTTCTTTCCTCTCCACCATGTCTTCCTTTACCTTTGATTTATGATATCTCATTTTTACTTTTATTCTGTATATGTTCATAAATTTTATAAAGATGAATACTCATTTGAAATTTTATGCCATCATGTAACTTTCTTTATTTAGTTTGTCTGGTTGGCTGGAAGAGATTGCCTCGTGGCAAAAAGCTCGCCAGATTGTTTTTATAATAAAGTGTTAAATAAACAAAAATATAAGCTTAAATCAAGAGCAAATCGATTGAACCCATATGTGCCAACGAATCGTCCTTGCTGAGTGCGAGAAAGGCTTTACTAACTGTTGCGCGCTTGGCGAACCCCATGTGTTGCCTACCATTCCATAAGAGTAGACTCTACTATAGTGTAGTATTTTTGAGAATGGTGTGCTATACAGCCAGGTGCTGGACACACATAAGTTGGCTCAAATTTGCCAAAAAGGATCGTAGGTGCAGTTGGCTATTGCCAAGATTCATATGATATGCTTGTCAGAAGTAGACTTAACAAACCCAAATATTTCGACAGAAACGTAGCGAGATATCTTCTATGGAACAGTCTTTCGTTTTCCCTGAGGAAAATCTCTAGTCTTCTATAAGTCAAGCAGTTAGGAAGCGCTCTTGAGTCGATTTTAATGGTCGGAAAAACAGCGCTACATCACATTATCCTTTTTAAAAAAATTAACCCTGCAAGAAAAGTTACTACAATACAAAAAATGTAAACCTTCGTTTTCAATAATCCGAACTGATAATGTTCAAACATGGAATAGTTAATTACACAAACCTAATGCACAGTAACTGACAAAGAGTATTGGATTTGCATTTCGAATCAGAGTTCTAGAGTCCCAACAATATTTTTGTGCGTGCGCCAAGGAGCTTTCTTGTGGTGTATTTGACCACAAGTTCCTGGGTGTACAAACAAAATAATCATTAAAAATATTCAAAGCATAGGACATATAAGATTATATACTCGTACATGGATTCAAGATCCAACCTATTCTTTACCTTAGACACATATGACTTTATGTTCAGCAATTACAGGTTTATATTTAATTGATTTTAAGATATAATATACATTGTTATCAGAATAGGGGATGGGGACATGTTAAAAAGTGTTATCGGGAGATAAAATTATTTTGACTCCATTAATAGAACCTTTGGGTTTAGCCCCACTTACTCGCAGTTCGTCAGGACATAATGTTGTGCACAAAAGGAAACAATAATTTTGTTTATGAACTAAACTAACCTTCTTTTTTGGTTTTTAACCTTTCACCTCTGGGAATGAAAACGTATTTGCCAAGAAGGCTAGTGGGATCACCATTTTGAAGATATCACAAGACCATAAAACACGTTTATCGGCTGGAGTTTACTTTTATTATCAGATTTTCTTTCAATATAATACAAGAGTTGTGAAATTTGGAATTTTTCCTAAAACTATTCAATAGAAGACAAAAAGTGGATGATACCAATTTTAAGGTCTATTACATCAACAATGGACTAGATTATATTTGACCTCGGCGAATAAGGTTTTGGTTTAAAGGATGCTTTGTTAAATTTGTCTTAACTCGAGGAATATGTGCTCTCTAGTACCATACGATAAATACAAAAATTCTTATATGCAACCCAAGTAATAATAAAAATAAAAAGACAATTAATATAGCGCAGTTTAGAGAGCATTTTCCTCAAGAGCGTCCGATGCGGGAATCCAAAACACTATTATTGACAGATTAAAATTTTTACAAAAAATCTAATGAGTTGAGTGTAAGGATAGGAGGGTGGTGGCTACGGTCAACAGTTTGAGAACTTCCTAGCAACTGCATATGTTTAGAGCATCATTTCTCAGCCATCGCATCGTAAATCCGAGGGGTCGTGGTGGATTATCAGGGGGTTGCGAAAATAAACATAAATTACATGTACAAAAATAAAATAACACACTTTCTGAGAAAACAAATATTGTACATAAACATATTTCTGAGAAAACGAACACGTTTAACGTATTAACGAGCACATCAACACATTTAACATATGAAAAACGAACGTATTTAACACAAAAACGAACATATTTAATATATTAAGCTTAATTTAATGGTTTTTAATATATTTTTGGGGATCGCAAGTAAAAACAATTGAGAAATAATTGTTATGAATAATTGATATTTATGAAATACTTTGATTACGAGATTTTTTAGATTTCATCATTCAGCATAATTAACATTCTTTATTATTGGAGTCACCATATATAAATAATGATAAACGTTTTTTTAAGCGATACATTGTTATTTAAGAAAACGCTTTTTTTATATTTACGAAAGGTTATCAAAATGTACTGCTGAATAAATTCAGATGAATTGGATATTTTTGGAAACATTTACAAAATAATAAGTTGATTATCGATTTCACCCCTGGCTTCAACAATACTGGCTACGATATTTGTGTTGGTTATCTAAGGAACTTAGCTAAAGTAAGGAGATGGGATGATAAGTGGACTGGTCTAGAAAACTCAATCTTGAGGTCGTATTTAGAACGTTATTTGTATAGACTTCATTTGTATAATATATTGTGTGTAACATAAAAACCACATAGTAGGTAAGAAAAATCCATTTTTAGAATACTATCGTTATTGGGGGTTTGCCCCGGTTTGTTTTATTTTCAGATCTGTTTTTTATGTATAAAAACACTACATACTCGTAGGTCAATGGGGGGCATACAAATGTCGTAAGGGAATGTATGCGGATTACTGTATGCTGATGATATGGAAGTATAAGCAGAGAATGAACATGATTTCCAGAGTTCGATAAGTAAATTGTATGATAATAGAAAATTCATGGTAATAGAAAATTGTGAAATTTTTTTTCATGGAATATAATCGTACATAACATATATATGTGAACTATGAAAAATTGGAGAAAGTTGAGGAATTCTGGTACTTGTGTTTCTATTTTAATTCTGTATTGTTCAGATGATGGAAGAGCGGTATATCGGATAGGAAATAAAGTCAACGGGGCGCTAAAAGGCTGTGCTGAGTAAGATTAAGGACACTGAAATAGTTTGGATATGTAGAAAGATGAACAAAGACCAACAAAATAAATATATTAATAGTGAAAATTTGAGAAAAAGACATGGAAAAAGAAGACCAAGTGAGTAAAGTCTGATCAAGTAAATCATATTTTGAGAAGAAGGAAACGTTAGTTGGAGAAATCGTTGGAACTGTATGAGGTGTGGATGAGGAAGAGAAGAACGACGTGTGTCGTGATGGAAAAGTCTGGCGCTCTCTTCTCTACCTATCCTGACAGGGAGACGGTATGATGTTCATTTGTATTGAAGTAGCGTTTTATTTAATACTAGCTGTACCCGGCTACGCGGTGCTGTGGCTCAGTCTGGTTAAAGGGAAAAGAAAGAAAAGAGAAAGCACACGTTTCTAATATGTCTAATTTCACAATACTTGTAGGTATACAATATTTTTGATGTCTTTCAGGCACTCTCAGTCTGTCGCGTTCATTCTCTTGAGAACGAAGCAGATCTGAAGCTGCAGAACGCGATCGCCGTGCTCGCAACCGTGCATCCTCAAGTCTGGCTGCACGTCGCTCTGCTGCTTCCTCGGCATTTTGATGAACTAAAGCAGATCGATTGCACTGAAAAATAAGAAAGAAAGTTATAACAAAAACATATAAAATTGCGAAACATTAAAAAAGGAACTGAATAATATTGTTAAGTTCGTAGACGTCTTTGTTCTTGGCGGCAAGAATAGCTCGTTCAATCAGCCAATCGTGATTCTTATAATTGATTTGAATATTGGGAAATACTTTTTCAACCATTTCTTCTTTTGACGTTACTAAATTGCAGACAAATTTGCCCCAATACGTTTGATATTTGTAACGACGTTCAGTAATTTTAATTATGTTACAAATTAGCAAAACTTTGGCAGTTCGTTTAAATTAAATATGACTTTTGTCAAAAATGTATATACCAACATCACGCTGTCTCTCTGAAGCAAATGTTCGCGCCACTCCAAGAGGTCAATTCACGATATGATTTGTTTTCAAACAAAAACTAATCAACACAATTCAATTTCACCGCTAATTGAACAGAAAAATAAAAAAATAAGTTAAAAAAACTAAGTGAAACAGATATTCTTTAGAGCTACATGTCAACGACGCACATGGTGAAATGAAAATGACGCATGAACTATTTAGTATAGCGAGTGTTTTTACGTCCAGGCAGATGGCGCTATTTTTCAAAACACGTATTTGAAAATGTAATATTTATTATTTAAATATTTAATATTTATTATTAAATATTTAATATTTCATTATTTAATTATTTAATATTCAAAATCAAAATGGAACTGTCAAAATTTCAAAGCAATGTGAAAAACCTTCGGAGATTGAAGATTTTTAATTACCGTACACTTACATTTTTATTTATATAGATATTTAATAATAATTCCGAAACGTCGAAAATGCAATGTGACATAACTGTCAAGTTTAGTTTTCGCGTGTCGCTGCAGGAGGCGCAAACGTTATTTCATCTGATTTATAAACTTTTTTATATACAATCGTATATAAAAAAATACAAACATTTTCGTATACGAATGCAACCTTTTGTCAAAATTTCAAAGTAATCGGTGAAGAACTTTCGGAGATTAGAGATTTTTAATATACGAACATTTTTATTTATATAGAATATTATTAAAAAATTGCGAGGCTGTTTGGGAAATCATTTGTCTTAAAACCAGTATTAGTTATAATAAACCATTAAAGAAAAACTGTGTTTATTTTATTTGTTTGATAACTCGATTTTACTTACTTCAGATGAGGGAAAAACTTTCACTGAGACTTAGTCTCCATAACGACGCTTCTCAAATCAGCACCACTATGATCTAAATGTTGATGGGTGACACTCGACGTCGGAAAATCCTGTACGTTTTGTTCCTATTCTTCTAGTTAAGATATAAGTTTAGAAATATGGTACAAAAAAATATTTTTTTGTACTTGTTTTTGTAAATCTGAATTTGTTACGTAATTGGTTTGACGATCTCCATCCCTCAGTTGATATTTCTAATTGGCATCCTAGTTGTAATATTATTGTGAACGAGCAAAGCAAATATTATCTATCTTTCCATTAAAATAAATAAATTGGCCCCGAAATTGTGTGTTTTTCTCCAAAATACAGCACATAGAAGTAAAAGATACATACAGATAATTAAAATTGCATGCAAATGTATAAAATTACATTTTTAAGTGTACTTGAAACATACTTGAAATTATAAATTCATGTTTCAACCCTACTTTTAATGAAGAAAAAATATTTCATTTATTAGAACGGCCAGTCATTGAAATAACCTCTAAATGTTGACACTTGTTTCAATGAAAGTTTCAACAATACACAAGATGAGTAAAAAGTTAACAATTTACCAAGTTGAAAATTATTAACTTGAGAGTTAAATAAATGTGATTCTGTATTATACGTAAACCATTCATTTTCAAAAAGTTTAGTTTGATTTACACTTTTTTTCTGTTAAAAAAGTTTCTAAATTTTGAACTTTAGAAAGTTTGCCCACTTCCGAAACATTGTGTTCATTCAAAGTCCTGTTAGCTAGTTTCCGATAGTTTTTAAACTTCATCCTACCCAAGTGGCGAGTATTCTGTAATGAATATATCAAGTTTCGCCACTGTCAAGAAATACGGAAGGAATATGAGAGTGCTTAGAAACAGACAGTTTGTTTGCCGCCTCTGATTAGGTCGGGTCTGGAGTGAGGCAGAGCAAATAGAAACAAGGGCAACCTCATGTTATGGAGCTAATGGTGGCATCTTCGATACTTCATTATGTATTATCCTAAAACCCACAAAGTCAGGTGACACAGTAGAATTCTCTCCAGTCAATACGTTTAAGTGTGTTTCTGAAATTGAATATTATCAATATATTAACTACTTTAATTATTAATCAATACATACATTATTTACTAAGGCTCCAGTATTACCAATAATGGAGGATGCGAGGCTGAGGTTAAAATAATTACTGGAATGGCAAAAAATACGATGTCAAAGCTGGAAAAGATATAGAAGAGTATAGCTATCACCACCACGAAGAGAATGCACCTAGTTAAGTCTCGTCTTCGCAATATTCACGTATGGCGCGGAACTTGGATAATTGAGAGCAAAAAAGAGACGTAGAATAAATGAATTTGAAATATAGTGCTGGAGAAGGATGTTACAAATTCGATGGAGAACAAGGCGAACTAAGGCCTCAATTTTCGAAGAACTGAGAATTATTATGAAATTATGAAATTACATATTGTCGATAATACGTCTTCGAGGAGCCCTCCGATTTTTTGAACATATCACTCGTGGCCAATGAGACAGTTTGGAGAGGTTTGTAGTTACTGGAGGTATGAAGGGACGACTCACAAGATGAAGAATCCTAATAAGTTGGACTTACCAAGTGAGAGACGCAACTGGACGACCCTTAACATCTGCCCTTCAAGTCACGATGCTCAGTCATGAGTGACACGACAGGATGGATGGATATGTATACATGAATAACGTCAAGTCACAGTAGGCAGAGAAAACAGAGCACCAGCCTTTCCTACCTTAACAAAAATTCTTCGCATCTTCTACATCCATGTAACTACGATTTTTTGACTCTGTACGTTTCCTTTTATCAAAATTTCCTTAATTGGATTCAACCATTCTTTCCTTGGTTTTCTCTACCACACTTACATTCATAGTATGTATTCGTTCTGTTATTCTTTCTTCATTAATTCGTTCTACGTGCTCAAACTCTTCATTCTATTTGATACATCACTCTTAAGTTCACATTTATCCTACATACTCGTACTTCAAACCATATTCTGTCATACATTGTCACCCGTACGTTCTCATTGCACACATTTCGACATAATATTCGGCTCCTTTCAGTTTTTTTCCACGTCTACATTTAAGTTGGTACTAAAATACTATTGTGGATTATCATTTAAGTAGATTTTGATATGGTTTGGTTCGAGTATATATGTTTAGTGCACTTTGTTTCCTATCGCTATACGCTGTTCGGTATCTCTCGTAATTCTACCATCATCTGAGAAAATTAACGGAGAGAAATGTAAAAAAATATGAAAAAAAGAGCAACGTGTATGACAAGATTTTTCGATGCAGACGAGGTCGCTGTGTGTCTGGTCTATCCATATAAGACTTAGAGATCTGTCGTTTTTGCCTATTTAAATAGCAGATGCAGGGAAGTTCATAACCTCATGGCTACAGCCACTACGTACGCATACTTAAATTCAACTTCTATCTAATATTATAAATCTGATGGACGGACAAACGCGTATCAGGATCGAGGATGCTATCTCGGAACTGTTTGATGTAGAAAGAGGAGTGCGACATGGATGCATCTTATCACCTCAACTTTATTTATATCAGAAGGCTTTCTGTTGTACTGTAATTTCTCCCAATCAATCACATTTTCTTGAATACGTTAAATTTATGACAGATTTTATAAAAAAATATTTGTTTAAATTTGAGTAAAAATATAAACAATTAACTAATGTTCATGGCAGAATAAGATGAAAGGAAATATGTTTATTGATAATGAAGTTAAATGAAGGAAAATTAAGAGGAAAGAATATTCTGAGTAATAATTTTTTTTCTATTCTCTTTTCAACGTAAATAAGAATGATACACATCTGATAACTCTTGGAAGTTTGTGCCACAATCGCGCCAAGTGAACTGCGAATAAATATGAGTTAAATGAGGTGTGTTATGTGGGTTTCCAAAGGAGACGCTAATCGCCCAATCAAAGAGATCGATTTCAAGAGATTTATTTGACACCTTTATAGCAAAGAGTATGGATTTTATCCATGGCTCTATATAACATTTTTTATTGGGCATGCTGTGATATTACTCTTTAAGCGTTAGAAGAAATGCCCGCACCTGTTTATAAGCATAGAAATTACTTAAAAACTTTTGATGCATCCTAAAATTATTTATGTCATCGTGAATTAAAATTGTTTTCAGTGCCCTATTCACGAAATGAGCTGTGAGAGCGCACAACTCACACACGGAATGACCATATTAAATGACTTTTTCGATACCAACATCTTACATGCCATTCACAGGTTAGCATAAGTACAATTTATCTCGCTGATATTATATTACATTTAGACTTTTAATTATTTTTTTAGATGTAATCGGGTTAAACCTGTACGTTAATAAAACGATAATTTGCAGGGTGTATTGAAAGGTAGTGAGTGTACTTCGTTGTATTTATATATGTATAAAAATATATTTAGTAATAAAAGCGCAGAAGAACTAATCAAAAGAAAATGATCTTCAAAGAAAATCTCTGCAGATCCTCCAATATACAATATATAACAAATATGTTATGAGAATTGATTTTGTAAAGGCCTATTAAAAACGGTGGTCGTATAAAAAAACACTCCACCGCTATGAGTTGTTTTGATACA
The DNA here is from genome assembly GCA_949825065.1 of Odontocerum albicorne. Taxonomy (NCBI): domain Eukaryota; kingdom Metazoa; phylum Arthropoda; class Insecta; order Trichoptera; family Odontoceridae; genus Odontocerum; species Odontocerum albicorne. The sequence goes on from OX463838.1 coordinate 17,627,903, forward strand.
AAAATGTTGTGTCAGAAATGTAACTTTTCACTGTAAAACTTGTTATAAATTAAAAGTTGACAATATAAATCTCTTGTAATGTTTCCATGAAAACTTCAATATATCATTTCAAAATACCTAAACGAAGACTTTTCCCACTCACGCTCGGGAAACCGTTGTTTGATGTGGAAATAATTAAATGAAAGAATTCCACAAATTCATTTGATGACCTCGAAAGGTTCTAAGCTAACTGAAATATCCAGTTAAGAGTAATGCAACATTTTCTCCCCTTAGCAATTAAATACTTTGCCTGACAAAGCGTTGATTTAGGTGGGAATTAATGAAAAGAAAAATCTCTGATCTAGTAGAAAAATCAAACTTAAAGAAAATATATTTGGCTTGTGTCTCTGATATATTTTTTAATCCAGAAGTATGAGTTGTGACTTGTCTAAAATTATATATGGTGGTTGGTTATTAATGCTTTTTGACAGAAACGATAGAGTTCATTATAATCAAGCTTAGTGACCTGGTAAGATGTTAGTTTTCCATCCGGGGTTTCTTGTTCAATTAGTGATGGTACCAAAATATAATAATAATAAAAAGGGTCCCAGTCTGGTTAAAGAGTTCGTCCGATAACAAACACGCACATGCTAGACGTGTGCGGGTGTTGTTCCTTGTCCACGTACGATAGTATTTCAAACGCCTATGATAGTGAACTGTGAGTTACTAGCCTACTCCGGTGACGGAAGTCAATACTGTCAAGCTCTTCAATATGTCCGTATGATGTCCATATTCATATACAATATGTTGAGGAGTACTATATGAATAAATTAATGAATAGAAGTAAAAAAAACTAAAGTGAACATCACATTAAATCCAAAACCTAACAATATTGATAATTAAGAAAAAAAATCGTCCATTTAAAGTTTATATATTTGTATATAATATTCAATGACCCTGCTTCCCTGGGGTTTGAACAAAAAAGGTTTACATTACACTAATAAACTGATTTGCAATGTGATTCGAATTGTTTAAATTAAGTCTCACCTCTGTTATTATTAATGGACAGATGAATTATGTAACAAGTCTGATGAATAGATGGATTATCGATCTGTACTCAGATGAACTAAAATCAGTTTATTTCAATCTCTAGTATTCTTTATAAAACTGTATGGAGTGGAAACATGTACGATGAGAAAGAAGGAAATACACTGATACGAGTAGATACCTTCGAGACGTGTGTTTTGGAGGTGGATGCTCCGTATTTCATAAACCTTAAGGTGCGGTGCGTGAACTTCTTTATCATTCGAATTCAGGATTACCGAAATATATTCGATAACATGCAGGAATATAATCTTTATATTTTTGGGCATGTTGCCATAAAAACTAACTTAATTTTGAAAAAAAAAGAAAACTGGTGGTCACGGGGACAGTTGAGAGAAAATGAGTAAGAGTAAGGTGACTTATAAGGTGGATGAACTAAATAAAGGAATAATTAGAATCCTTTTTAAATGCTGCATTCAACATGACTCAGGACGAGAAGGCTGGAGACGACAGATACTATAATGGGCGAATTTTCAGACTTAGTGGAGGAGTTTCAGACAAGCTATGAAGAAGATTTATGTCGGAATGTTTCGTTTTTATGCGTGATTTTGATTTAGTTTTCCATACATTTTCTTATGATTGAGGATTAATTGAATTTTCCTTTTTTTATTTCTATTAGTCTTCAATATGACCCTCCTTAAGTTAATCGAATCAAAAATCATTTCCCATTTACATTATTTAATATTTTTAATATCAAGCTAAATTCTGAGATTTAAATAAAGCTATCAAATGCTGTTTTAGTCATGAAAAAATCCATGAACTGTTGATAATCCATAATGAAAATGTATGAAATTTCCAAATTTGTTGATTGATAACAAAAAATAAATGTTTTTTTCGTCCTTTTGTGAGATCCTCACCTGTGTCGTGTCTTGCTGAGATCGAATTGTAGCGCTAACTAATTATTCCCCTTCACTCTTTTTTCAAACTAAGTACTTCTACGAACTAAAAGATTGCCACAAGGTAGTAAACCCATCAGGTTGTACAGTATTAAACGAAAGTGTAATAGAAATACAAACATAAACGGAATACAAATACAAACATAAACGGAATACAAATACAAATGTATCAAAAAAGTTTTGCCCGATTTCCTCTGCCTGGGCGGCCCATGACAAGTGTGGGCGTCCCACAGGTTCTCGCCCACTCGTGATTTGATATTTGTTTTAAAATGAATTATCTTAAAAACCAGCTCATTTATTTGAAGTCAATACTTTTTTCTGTATTTTTTAACCAAATATACGAATACCTATTCAACATTAACCTACATGACTTCAATTAACTTTTACTTTTTAAATAAAAAATTGTTAAAAAATAAAGCAGTACAAAAATTAATTAAAATGTGAAGATATATACTAGTAAGTTCTTTTCTTCCTTTTTGATACTTGAAATTTTGTGCATTATTGTATTGTATACGGTGTATAATTTTGTATGTTATTTTGGTTAAACTGCGTATAACTCGGTTAAGAATTGAAAGCAATTCAGGACCGTTAAAACGACAAAGCATAGGCTTTGGACTTCAGTCAAGTCGGTCGGGCGGAAATTGATTCAAGTACCGTTTGTTGGCGGTCATTTTGTGTTGCATTTTGTGTAAGAGTTGAGGATTTTATTTATTAATTAAATAAAATATAATAACCAACTAATAACGTGCGGCTGATAAAAGCTGTGCGAGTGTAGGTAGTTATTTTCTAAAATTAGAAAAAAATGATTTGAGCGTAGTTTTACGAGGAGTATAATCTCGATTCTGGCCGGTAATCGGATAGGCAGAGCTGTTGGAACGCCATAGTTTCTTGTGATCGGCCGGGTGACTAGCAACTAATAGAAGTTCTTTGTTGCAATTTGCAAAAATAATAATTCGTTACGTTTCCTTTCTGTTTGGATAGTGTTTAATAGCGTGGCCGGGTGATCGAACTTTATTCAATTATTCTATTTTAGGCCTTTAAAGTAGAGTTGTTTTCTTCGATTACATGCGATTAGAATTTCTGGTGAAGGATATTCCTGAGATTAGGAAGACATATTAATAACAGCGTGGCCTAGAGTCTTTGGGATTTCCAATCTTTCAGATAGAACTCTTCCCCTGCTAGCTGAGGATAAAAGTTCATAAAGAGTCCTATTGACAATATTACGAGTGCAACTAAGGAGAGATTGATTGGGGAATTGATGGAGAGGGGAATCATTCCGGGTAACAAACTCCCCAGGTTACGTCGGCAGGCGTGGAACTACAATAGGGGCCTCGTTCACTCTCCTACGGAACAGGTTATATTGTCTCAGAGATCTAAGGCACATGTTAATTTGCGAGGAGCCCCGGAATTTTCTATGGAACTGGTTTCGGGAGCGGCAGCCTCTCGTTCGGACTCTTCCTTGCCATTTACAGGATCTTGTCCTTCAAGAGACTTGGAAATGTTGCCGTCTCATAGCGCTAGAGGTAACCAATTACCACCATTAAATATCAACTTTTCGTCGTGGCCAGTGGATCCGTTTAATGTTTCGGGTAGCGTACGACAGTTTTTGGTTAGACTTGAGGAAATAGCGCACGCACGTAGGTTCGATGTAGATTCTCTCTCTCCCGTCCTACCTGAATTTTTGCGTGACAGAGCCCTGACCTTTTTCAGGATTACATATAGGAACCCTATGAGATGGGCTACATTGAAGGCACATTTTTTGGAGAGGTTCGAGTCGGAGAGCTTTATGGTAGACAGAAAGCTGGATATTTGGGCGTCCAAGCAGGGTCACGAGGAATCTTCCACCGATTATATCTCCCGAATTTTGGAAGTAAACAGTACACTGGACTCTGCCTTGACGGAGGTGGAGCTGTTACAGGTGTTCAAGAGGGGGCTTCACGTTAGGTTTAGCTCAGTCCTTGTCAGTACGCGGCCTTCGTCAGTACGAGAGATGGAAAGAGTATGTTCCGCTTTCGAACAAATGAATAGGAGTGGCGAGGTATCACCCCGGCCGCTCCAGATGCAGCCAAGGGTAAGGGCGCGTGAGTCATCCGTCTCACAGAAGGGTATCAGTAGAGGGCCAACGTTATTGAGGTGTTTCTTGTGCAATCTTCCGCATCATATTGCCCGCGACTGTCCGCACAAACCACTTATCCAGAAGGAACCGGATAAGTCGCCAAGTAATCGTTTAAGGAGTCGTGCCGAGACGTCTAGACCTTTTGCTTTGCTAACGGATACTTCGCGTCCGCCGCCAAATTCTTAATTCCAAAAAACAGATAGGGGACCAACCCGGTCAAGGTAATTCGGAACTAGGGGGTTGGTCAAAAACAATAGAATTAGGAAATAAAAGCCGTAACCTTACTGCCATAGAAATTTCAAATGCAAGGGATGAGAGACCCTATCTTCATTGTGAAATTCAGGGCTCACCATTTAGGGCGTTGCTAGATTCAGGGGCAGCAATTAACGTAATAGGGGGTAATTTGTACAAGAATTTTAAGGGCTTACGGTTTGTTATGCGAACTACTGAAGGAGTTGTTCACACGGCTGATAGTCAGGGACATCGGGTGCTGGGTACGATCCAGTTGCCCTTACATTATGATCACCAAACTGTGTTGGTGGAATTCCAGGTAGTTCCTTCTTCAGACGCTTGCTTAGTGCTCGGTACTCCCTTTTTGAAGCGTTCCGGGGTTACGCCGAAATTGTTTTCTCATTCGAGTAGGAGTTCATGGCTCAATAATGCCTCCATTGTTCCGAAAAAGGATGCTTCTGCTCGAACTGTATTGGACCCCGCAAACTAAATTCAGTGACGCAGTCGGACTGTTATCGGTTACCTAACATCAACCGAATTCTCGATAATCTTCGAGATACGCGCTACCTCACTGATTTAGATCTGAGCCATGAGTTTTGGCTAATGCCATTAAGCAAACAGTCTAAATGTAAGACGGCATTCTTTGTAGAGGGCCGGGGACAATATCGGTTTGTGGTCACCCCATTTGGCTTAAAAAACATTCCTGCTGAGATGCAACGAATGATGGAACAATTGTTCGCCGATCAGGGTGACCAGGGTTCTGTACCATGTTGGTTTGATGATATGCAAACAGGACTGAGAGTCTTGGAGATAATTAATTATTGACTTTATTGATCTCAGGTAAAGGCTTGAGAGTTATAATTCTTGTGTGTTTTTCCATATCTTATTATCTGCCATGCATATATCTTATTATCCTGAATTGTATTTTTTTTGTTGCATTAATTGTATTTAAAATTTCATTTCTGTTAGTATTGTATTATATTTGTGCCTATGTATTGTATTTGGTATTGTGATCCTTTGAGGTTGCCTTCTAGACGTACGGCTATAATTGTTTATGCCTGTGCGTGTATTAGGAAGCCGTACTACAGGGTTATACAAATCCGAATTTTGCGATGACGCGTACAAATGTCTAGGACATCTTACGTACCGCGACGAACTCAGGAGGGTTCCTAGTAGAGAGTAATACTGTAGAAGTTTCATAACCAGCGGCATGGTAAATAAGTTAGAATTTTACTCGTATTACCCGTATATTGTAGTTAGTTCAGTTTAGTTTTCGAAACAACGCCTAGCCTTGCAGTAAGCTCGCCAGCCATAAGCTTCATGATACCGCAGATGTAATAGAAACCTAGATCGCTGATTAATTAGTACAAGTATGTCACCAAAGGGCCAAAAACTTTGAATTTTTTTCTCTCGCAAGGGTATTACACACCCTGATTTTTAGAACGTCTACATATATAACGCGTTGTGACAACTTTAATGTGCTCGGGCAGGAAATCAGAGACCTTAAGGCACATGTCTGTATACAAGCGAGCGAGTATACCATGCAGTATTGAAGCATATGTTCGTTTAACCACCTTCATCGGGAGTGGAGCATGTTTTCACGATGCTGGCCGTAGTATAAAGTTGGCAAGTTGTTTAAACTTCATCTTTGAGATGGCGTCATCGAAAACTATTAGTTAAAGGTATATGAGGAATAAATATCCCCGCCGTGATCCGCATCATATAAGTACAGCTGAGGGTGACGAGGCTAGTCCCCTCTGCTGAAAATTAGTGGATTCCTAGAATCATGATATCACGGATAAAGGTTAGCAACGTTAATTACCATCCGCAGAAGACTAGTATAGGAGAGGTTTAATTCCTCATTAATTACGTGTTCGTCAAGTGGTTTAGAGTAAACCAATGTGAGTGATACGAACACCTAGGGAAGGATTTGTTCATGCCTCAATGATACTGTGAGAATAGCAAGATGAGTTCACCTTTCTTCTCATCGGCATAATCTCTACCCTGCCCCTCATGGATCGTTCTCCGAATAGATGGGCCGTGCCGGAATAACGTTTTGTTCGCACTTCTTGCGATAACTAATGGTATAAGGCAAAGAGAACAACCTTTAAGTTAAAAGTACAGATAGGTTGTGGCAGGCTGGAAGCTAAACGCTGCTTGGTGTAGTTTACACCTAGGTTATAAACCACCTAGTTGGACAGGTGGTATGGAGAGGGTATTTTAGCCAATCAAACGCTGGGCGATATTTCAGCAACAAATAAGCGCCCCGATTTGTCAAGTGTGTGGTCACAAGGAAAATGTCCGACACAATATATGAACTGTCTGACCTGAAGGGGAAAGTGGCAGGTAAATTTCGCGTCAAAGACATCGCCAAGGTGGAATAAAGGCTCTTTTACGGTGAGTTGACGCGAGAGCTGCCGTGGCACTTGTGGTAATTCAGTTTTACCAAATTAGGTTTCCATGTTCCAAGAAAAAAAATATGGTGGGGCTCAATAGACTATGTGCTGGACAATGAGTGGTGATTTTTGCTGATAGCATAGCGTTTGTATGTGCGTCGTTTAATAGAGCGTCGGCGCTCACTTCCTCATGATGTCACATTGGATACATCCTTATCAATTCCTTATCCTGTTCTGTCAAGGGTCGCTCACCTGGCACTAGCTCGTATAGGTTGAATGGAAGGCAGCTCCATGATAGAGAATGAGTGGGGTTGCTACAGGGGTTTGGAAAGTGCTGCTGGGAAGTATGAATGAAAAGGATTTGGTGCGTGCTTTGGTGGGGGGCTTTCGATGGGATATCCTTAAATTGTGAGGAATCGGCCAATGATTTTTTTTTATTTTTCCTTTTTCCATGTTTTTATTGTGTATTGTAAGTCCGGTCTAGGTGGGCAGGCGTCCGTGGCGCCTTCGGTACACGGATGTCCATAGTATGGTGTGAGGACATCATGCGCATCTTGGCTCCACCCGTTGGTTCTGCGGCCGTCGCATCGATGACAGAGGTGGGCGCTCGTGGCACTATTGGTACAAGGACGTCCATAGTAGTGTGTATGGACTCCGCCCTTTGGGTCCGCAGGCGTCGCACTGGTGACAAAGGTTTCATTGTCAGTCCGGTCCAGGTGGGCAGGCGTCCGTGGCGCCATCGGTACACGGATGTCCGTAGTATGGTGTGAGGACATCATGCGCATCTTGGCTCCGCCCGTTGGTTCTGCGGCCGTCGCACCGACGACAGAGGTGGGCGCTCGTGGCACCATTGGTACAAGGATGTCCAAAGTGGTATGTATAGACTCCGCCCTTTGGGTCCGTGGGCGTCGCACTGGTGACAACGGTTGTGGAGTAGGCTCCAACCAATCAGCGATAGGCTTACGGATGGCCTATACACATCCAGTGGGAGGCTTACGGATGGCCTATATCCATCCAGTGGGGGCTTACGGATGGCCTATATACATCCAGGGGGGGTTTTTGAGTGTGACTCCAACCATGGGCGTCATGAACCCAAATTGGCATGTGCTCCCGGTCTAGGTGGACGCTCATGGTACCATCGGTGCCCAGATGTCCATGGTATTTTGTATGGATCATGTGAATTTTGGCACCGTCCGTGATGTGTGTGGGCGTCGCACTGACGACTCTGGCTAGCACGAGAATTGATACTAAAGGGATGACGATCCCCGAGGTCATGATATTATAAACACATATTTGCTGAATTGTATAACCAAGTGTAACTGTTTCTTGTCGGTTCTTAGGCCTGGAGGAGGCCTATAGTTAGATGTCGCACACTATGTGTGGTGTCTCAGGGCCGTGTAATGAAAAATTGTATGTTAAATGTGTCTTATATAGTCTCATTATTGATATATCGCCAGACTGTACCTTGCAATAATATCAAAGATCACCAGACAAGCGAGAGGAAACTCACCTTGCTTCTTTAATTAAAGTGATTAGGTTAAGAAACTAAATCAATGCCCCTAAAAGTGCAGACTATCAGATCCGGTTCTGGGGAAGCCGTTGTGAACTAACATAATTCGTAATGAGTAATTTGATCTGTTCCTGATCATTAGCCGTATAAATATATTGCCTTGTAATCGTAGATGTATGTCTATTGTAAAATAATTAAAATCATTAATTGTAACCATGTGGAGGCGAGGGCGATAATTGATATTCTTCTTTATTGTACCTTGTTCTACAAATGTTTTATTGTTACCAAATGTTCTTGGATAGATGTTATATGTTGTCTAATGTAAAATAAATAGAATTGTTATGTGTAACCATGTTGAGGTGAGGGCGATAATTAATGTTCTTCTGTATTGTGCTTTGTTTTATAACATGTTTTATTGTTTCCAGGTGTTCTTAGATAGGGAAGCCCTGCGAGTGTGTCTTCGTGGTTTTCCACTCTTATTAAAGCAAATGCTAGGGTAAATTAAATCGCCCACGAGCGTATCCGGCATGACCCAGTAACGTCATGCCCTTTAGTATAGTATCTAATCCTTGTTTCGGCAAGCAGGTGTATGACCAATTGACACAGGGCCGTAATCAGTACTTGTATTATTATTATTTTTTTCTTTCTTATTTTTTTTTCCTCCGATAACATAAAATGGAGAGTCAGGACCCGGGCCCTTGTTCGGGCAGGGTCGACCAATTAGTTTATTGCAGTTATAAATAATGAACCGGGGGAGTCAAAAAAGAAAGCTCCACTTGCGACATTTCGGAGAAGGGTTTGTTCCTATTGTAACAAACTAACTGCCTCAAGTGGCCGGATTTCTCTTCTCGTTTCTATAGAAATACAGGACGCTTAATTTATTGCAGTCATAGATAACTATTGATACTAGGGAAGAAATTAAACTTTGCCCAAGATATATTTCAAAGGGTGAATGCACTTTTATGGTCGCTTAACAAATTGAAGTGTGTCTTTCAAAAGGGTACTGGAAGCCTATACAAAACAGATTTTCAAATTTATGACGCTGCTATAGTTTAAATAAACTTTAATTGCCGAAGTGACAACGGCGGGCCGTGGAGAGATTTATTGTTATTTCAACGGTCACGAGGAACTTTCTATAGAGCTACACTATGGCGGGGGTCAGTGAGATCCTTTATATTCAGGGGAGGCAATCTTCCCAGCCTCTTTCTCGCCACGAAGTTGTCAAGTTGCTATCATCTATTCATCTTAACGCCGTTCACGAACTCGAAAAAGCTTGTCACATATTTGATTGTTCATTTTATTTTGATACAATTTGTTCGGTAAATTCTGGATAATCTGCAAACGGGGATCTTGCTTTTGACCTCCGTCTTTTATTGAGCAGGTTCTGGATTGTTGTCCAAACGACGATCTCGAGATAGACGTACAACTCAATCTCGGGTCAAAGTTAACTGATTCTGTCAGCAATATCGAGTGCGCGCAAGATTCTGGAGTCTTCAGGACCGGAACGAGTCGTGTGACTGTATTACGGCACGAATTGACGCTTACCAACCATACTGTGGGGATTTCTTCACTTCAGCGGCCCTGTAGTAACAGTATAAGGTCAGAGGGTCATATACGAGTCGATCTGGTCTTACACTTGAAGCGGATCTGGGATAATACATTGTGTCTTTGTATTGAAGTAAGGTGAATCTTATTTATCCTCTTTTGCTTGTCATTTTATGGTGATATTTGAGTAAATCTAGAGATTGGCGATATCTAATCTTTGAGAATTGGCACAATTCCGCAACGGACTGTTGTGAGATTACCCCTGATAAGAAAATTGCTTCGACTGCCTGTCCATCTGAAAGGCTAGCGGAGTATCAGAGAGTAATCTGCCCATTTAATTTTCCTGACGGACTATCAGCTCGTCAGGATTGAATATATAACTAATTAATAGCAAATATGTGTTTCATTATGTATTTCTACCTACCCAAGCACTGACGACTGCCTACCTCTTCCCACGACATCTTGAGATCTTATTGAGCCTTGTTTTACCTATACTGATTTACCGGAGTAAGAGTCATACATTGTAGCATCCAGGCTTTTAGTAATCCAACGGAATTAATTAATTAAAGGGTTGCAAGTTTAAAACAGGTTATTTTCTATTTCAGTAAAATATATTATTTTGAAAGAACAATATGTGAAGAACATTACACATACCATATATGTGAAATATTACATTCATTATTATTTTTCCATATAGTTTTATTTTAGATATACCTATTTTATTATTTAAGATCTTGAAAGTTTTATCAATCCATATACTTAATACTTGACGTTTTAAGTCATTTGATATTTTGATGTTAATTCGTATGTTACTGACAAGACGTTTTTGTCTCCAATTCCGGAGAGATTCTAAGAAAATGTACAGGCATCCACCGACTGGAATTATCCTTTAGTTGCAAGGGCCTGGTTTCGAGTACGTGGAACGTGCTTTATGTGAGAATTAACGTCTCTCAAAGAATACCCCAAGTAAAGAATCATATATCAATAAAAAAAGCTTCAAAATTCAAGATAAAATACACTTTGCCAAATGTTGTAGTTTTTATTTTGAGGAGTATGCAGATTTCTTAGGAATATTGATTGTTTTTTATTTAAGAGCTTAACCTAACCTAACCCACACTAGGATGATATGCGCCATCAATGTCAAAGCCAAAAATTTAATTATAAAAGAACCATCAATGAAATAAAAAAAACATTTTTAGACGACTTAAAGCCTTGGTTGGTAAAACTTTCGAAAAATTACAATAGCCTCATAAGTGGAAAAGTTCTTCAAAGAAAGAAAAAAACGCAACGTATGTTAACATATATCGGACGAGGCAAATATATGACATTTAATCGACAACCGAAAAATACACGATCCGACGTGTTTTATTAATTCTTGATTATAGATCACGTTATAATGGCCTTAACAAAGTTAATGTGCATTAAAATACCTCATAAATAAAATAAACATTTATTTTGTTTTTGAGTTGATATACGTGTATTTGTTCGAGACGTCGCATTTCGACGGCACAGTTCACATATGTTAGCACACGTCTACTGGGTCTAAGAGCGAAATCTGTTTGTTTTATGTTAACCGGGGATAATTATTCGATTTTCGTGATACTGTTATTGGGTATATTATATAGCCTAATAAACCATTTATTAAACATACAGTTATTCAGTTATTGGGTATATTATACCATACAGTTATTGGGTATATTATATAGCCTAATAAACCATTTATTAAACTATTAAATATGTTAGATTTACAAAAGATCTCTAAGTTGTCCTGTCTCTCATGTCTGAGGACACAGGTATACATCCGCCAGCACACGTATATCATACTCGTATACATGTATTACAAACTCAAAAGATGTAATTCAATTTATTACTAACATTAAACAACATCCTTTATTTTTAATATTTTTTTTATAATATTCGTATTAACAACATTTTTTGTGTATATTGACTAGATAAAATTAATGTTTTATTTTTAAAAGCATATTACATATTAATTATGAATATAGCGGAACTCAAGCAAACGACAAAAAATGTCGAACAAAGTATATTTTTTTGAGTTTTGAACAATCCAGGCTGTTCTCAGTATCTGCGTATAAAAAATACATTATCTTTCTAAGCATAGACTGTATCTCCGATCTGGTGACAGAAGATTTCTTTGTATGCCAACGCATCACACATCATCTTTTGCGGTTCACTCGGCTTGACTTTCGATCGATCTTCCAGGCTCTAACAGATGTGCTACATCCTTATCAATATTTAAGAATAAACTCAAAAAAACATTTCTTAACTCAAAAGGTTCCTGTTTGTTAATTCTCATACACCCTGTTTGTTCATTCCCACCGAAATCACAATTATCTTTGATATAAATAATTTTTTTTTATTAGTTTTCCTCTAATATTACGTTAAAGGCGTCATAAATAAGTCATGGATATTAATAATAACTATGAAACAAAATACGGGTGATTGGAATAAAATGCTATAGGTACACAAATACATTAGCAAGATGCATTTGTATGAAAATGTTAAATAAAAATAAAACCAAGCTAAAAATCGGACTTTAATTGAATTCGGTGTTTTGGGAGTAGGGAACTTTTCTTAAGTTCAACATTTAAAAGTATTTTGTTTAACTAACAGAAAAAAAAGTTAATCAAACTAAAGTTTACTTTTCTGTAGACTTTATTTATGAAAAACACAAAGGTTTCTGTAGACTTTATTTATGAAAAACACAAGAGCTGAATTATTTTACATGTACGAGAATTTCTGTATTCTCGTAATACAGAAAAGTAGAATTCTTTATCATGTTTATTTAATTTTTAAGTGAATAATTGTAAACTTAATAAATAATTAAATAAATAGTTGGCTTTGTACTTGTTCTGTGTACAGTAGAAACTTTCATTGAAATAAGTGTTACCATGTACAGGTTATTTTGATGACCGACAGTTCCATTGCATGGACTTATCTTTTATTTTTATATAGTGTTTTCATACACTACGTTAAATATACGGTCATGGATATTAAAAATACCAAAAGCTGATTGCTGGGAAGAAATTTCTTCAAAGCAATAAATCTGCCTGATTATTGAAATTAACGTGTTAAATAAATATTTGTGGAGTGGAACTTTATGAACCAATTAAAAATGTAATTTCTGAAATAACTACAATAATTTAAGAATAATTTGTAAAATATATAAGCATTGGTCATATTAACGCTTTGAGCACAAAAAACAGAAAACTAGGATACGTATTTCGTGTGATTCGAAATGTGCTCAGTGAAAATATTCTTAAAAGTATTTACTTCGCCTCATGTCAGTCGGCACTTTCTTATGGTACATCAGTTTGGGGTGGATGCAACTTAACACAAAAACACATGCTGCAGGTTTCCCAAAAAAATAATTAATAAACTTCCTGCCCGGTATCCTACAGCGGAGCTTTTCAGGGAGTATCGGGTCTTGAACATAGCCAATTTACATTTCAAATCCATTTTCTGGCACTATCATCGAGAGGAAGTGAAGATGTAAACTCAGCATAGAGACATAACACGCATGTCAACTGATCAAATGTTCACGATCCCTAGAATTAAAATATCTTTTGACCAATGGCAATATGCCTATTTAGCTTTCATGACATACAATGGGGTACCGAATTCAAAAAAGGCAAAATTAGGAACACAATTTAGGTAGTCGATCGGAGCGTGGTTGTTATTGCAACAGAAGTTTGAATACTTGGGCTCACAAGAGAAATGACTTGTAGCAAACGTTTGTGTGAGCTCTTGAGTGTGGCATTTTTATTTTATTATGTACGGTATATTGTGGGATGAACGTTTTGGTCTGTCTGGAGTGATGATTGATTTGATGAAGGGTTTGATTCCCGTGATGTATACATATATAATTGAGTGCCACTGTTTGTTAGGTTGATGAGAATGTGCAACGGGATTTTATATAATAAAAAATTGGATAGAAGTATCGATTAATTTTTTCATGCTATATGTCATCAGTGAGATACAGGTTAAAGCCTAGTTTACTGGGGACACGACAAATGAACGGCAATAAACCCTGATCCATTAAAATTATGTGTCCAAATTAAATAACCTGTTGTTTTTTTGCAAATTATGTATGTTTCTTGTCATGTGTAAAATAAATAAAAATATATGATTAAGGAAGAATATTCAATTAACAACATCGAATATTGATGTACAAAAATGAAGATTGTTTTATTTAGGACGGTGATAAAACAAACTTGACATTCTTTTAAATAGTCTTTGTATTCCAACTATATATTTTCTACCACTATCACCTTTTTTGTAAATTGAGGTTGAGGAAACAAAGTACCTATTTATGGGATGTTTATCTCAAAGACATTTTCCGCGTATTTAAAAGAAATAAGGCAATAAATATTCCCGATTGTGAATGTGAGAAGGGTCGCGTCTGACAAATCCAAAATTGATATTTTTTATTTGCGCTCCTTGTTCGGCGTAAGGAGAAAAGTGGCATTCTTATGTTATGCTTCGATTATTTAAGCGGTTTGATGAAAAGATTTCTCTTTTCAAGATATGTTATTTCTTGGTAAAATAAGACGGATACCGTATCTTAATATATAAATCGATATATTACCCCTAATATATGAAGATATGGTATTTTCATATACTTTTATATCTTTATAGTCGACGTCTTCCAACAAGGGAAATAAGAACTTTTATCCATTCAGTTTTGTCGCGTCTGGATTATTTTAACTATATTTATTCTGGTTAGCCAGATTCATAAATTTCGAGACTCCAGTCTGTTTTCAATGCAGCTGTTAGGCTAATATACCCATATTATGGTAGTCATAAATATTTATATCTTGATTTCAAACTTTGTCTCTTCAAATCAATAAGTAAATATCATAAAACACGTCGTTTACCAATGTATGGTGAAATGATACACGTCATTTATTAGGGTATGATGAGATGGAGAGATTAATTTAACACGCAAAATAGTGAGGAATGCAATTAATAGAAAGGAATAATATTAGATTATTATGATTATTAATAACGAGTCTAATTTTTAAGAGGAAATAAGATTTTATAAAAATAAAAAGCGTTGTGAAATAACATTTTGGTATTTCTGAAAAGTCCTCAAATGTTTGCCATGTTTCAAAAAATTTGTTGATAATTTTGATGAATGAAATACAAATATTATCATAAAATAAGTTCAAATAATAAAATACGGAAAACCATGGCCGTCGACATTTAACCAGTAAGCCATAGTTATTAATCTTTTTTAATATACTCGTATCATTGTCCTAAATCGATTTCTATTCCTTATTAAGTTTTCCTCTATTTTTTTTAGTTTAAATGTGTGTCAACAAATTTCGCAATAAAAAAACACATTCTGGAGTACTGCTTCAATGGATGTTGTAACCATACAAAATTAAGGGTTTATCCAACTTGAACGTATACATAGTTGATTGAATTTGATCGAAATTAAATTGAAGCGATATGCTATGATGATACTAAAAATCCTCTTCAAAAATTAAATGATCGATATAATAGCGATGGGAAAACCTGATTATACTAACTTAACTTTTAGTATAATCAGACTTTATTTCGGCCAATCTTATTTTAGATATGAATTCAGGCTTGTAGTTCAAATAATCCTACGATGCTTTAGCGATCGTATTTGTGATTCGAGAAAACGTTCAAAGCGGTAGTATTCAAGTAATATGCGAGAATTAGAGGAAAATAAATATAGAGAATTAAACTGAAAAACCATTTTTTTTTCAAATAAAATGCTGAAAACTAAAATAAACCAGTAGGCTATTAATTTGGTTGTATTATTTGTTGTTTTATTCGATTATTTTACTTAACAAAGGTATTACGTATTCCTATCTGAGTACTTCATTTCACAAGTATCAAGAATTTTGCTGACGTAAAACTGATCATGAAATTAGACATTGTCAAAAACAGTTGTGTATATTTCAGAAAAATACGTAAAACGGAGCGATTATATAAAGTATTGGAAAGGTTTGTTGTTTAAATTGTTTATTACCCGTCAAATTAAAGGAACATCAAATTTGTTGCCCAACCTTGAGCAAAGATAGAAAAATATCTTGTATTAGGTTATGATTTAAAAATTTGTTTGGAATAAAAGTTTACTTGGATATTTCGTCAAATTTCATAGAAACATTGTGAAAACTGTTTTCTTTCGCGATATTTTTTTGGTTTCTTTAGGACAGATATAGTAATTAAAATTTTTCGTTGAAAAACAAATCAAGATAATTTTTATTAACTTCCAAAGATACATATATACCATCATGCCATTTATATCCTAGGGTAGGCAGATTTTCCTATTGGAACATTCTATACATTTTGTCTCTTCCACATTTATATAAATGTTCATACAACTCCTACGATTTCTCTTGATTTTTATATTTCCGTCTTTTAATATATTATTCACACGATCCAATTATACCCTTGATTTCCCTCTACAACGCATCCCACTCACATTTGAACTGTGTATTTGTTTTGTTAGTCTTTCCTCATCAATTCATTCCACGTGCCCAAACCATCTCAGAGTGCTTTTTGTTCATCTTACTCTATACATCAGCCTTAAATTCATATCCATCCCTTATCACTTAATTCAGTATTCTGTTATATACTCGTATTATCATCCTAGTTTTTCATCACAGGTGGATGCATTTCTACACCATTTACATAACTTATTTGAGTATTTTTCCATGTCCATGATTTACTCCCATAAATTAAAGTTGGTAGTTACTCCTAAGTACTGTTTACAGACTTCTATATTGTCGGGTTTGAGTATATATATTTTATTGCTTCATTGACTTTGCTTTCTATCGCAAAATACTGTTCGATATTCATCGTAACTTTTTCATCTTCTGAGATGTAAATGACCTAAATAACTGAATTCCTTAACTCGCTTTAATCTTTCATTACTCATCTATATATTATATTTACTTTTCCTTCCAAAGATTGATACTTTTTATGTTGCAGATTATTTAGGGTTATCCGAGGGTGCAATACTTTTGACTTTGGGCCACCTGTCAAAGGCACAACTCAATGTTAAAATTAAAAAAAAAAAGCTTTTTTGAAAAGCTCTTTCTGTGTTTGTTTCTTTTTATCACTATCTTAGTAATAAGATTCACGTTACGAAACTTTTTCGTTTTTTCGTCAATAGAAGAAACATTAAATAAACAAAAGGCTACTTCTGATTATCCATTTAATTCATCAAGCACCAATCTTTTTATTTTTTAAATACATTATATAGCTGTCAACTGATGGTTTGGTAAAATATTTATAGGAAAGGAATAACATGCTCGTGGATAATGGTTTTCGATATTTTCAGTATCTTGGTAATCTCAGTATTATTTTCAGTATCTTGGTAGTGACAATCGGTTTTCTTCGAGTAACGTATTGCCATTATGGTTTTCCTAAACCACATTTGACACACACGACCTCTAACTGCATTGTCACAACACACAGTCCATATTTTTTTTGATTGAGTCACATTTTATCCTTTGTGGTAGTAAAAATGTGTCAATTACTGAAACAACAATTTATTTTATCCCATCTTTAAAATAACGTCGAAAAATGGCTAAGCGATTTGGATAGAAATTGCCGAAAAAATGCGCTTTACTATTACTATGAAAAAGATGGTGGAGAGGAGAGAAAAATCAGGAATGAAATACATTATATTGCTGACTAGAAATTAAGAGTTTTTTCAATCGTTTCTTAAAGGATGTCAAGAACGGAGCGAGTCTAACATTAGTTTGTAACTGGTTCCAGAGTCTTAATGCATGAACAGTTAACGATGACGTAAAAAAGAAGAGCGGTGAACTGGCAATAAACAATCTCTGTTTGAGCGTAGCGCAAGCCCATGATTGAAAAGCCGCTGAATATTCTAGGCCAGATACGAGTGGAAGGCGGAATACTTAAGGGTGTTATACAAGTGGCATGTGAATTTTGTGTCTATTTTTCACGTTCAACGAGTTCAGCACCTTTTAGTATGAAGTAATGTTATATCACACTTCCTCAGGTTAAAAATAAATTTCTGGTAACATTTTTGAAGACGTTTTAATTTATCTACCGGTTCCTTCGTAATATCTAAATAACAGTCGTCCGCATAGTCCAAAATCAAAAAGAGCAGAGAGATTGCACGAGAAAAATTTTGGGTTTCGTAGGCAATCTTTGTAACACTTTGAGGGAATGAAGGCTGAAGAAGGTCCTTAGGCTCGATCATTTATTGGATTTTGCCATGAGATATTGTTATTTATTAACACACCTACGTTTTTGACTGCTTTATTAAATTTCATGATAGAACTATTGAGGAATGTTGAAGGAAATAAGCCAGCGTTGAATTTGGGAAGCTGTGATCTGTTAATGAGGATCGCTTAAAACTTCGTAAGATTAATGAGTAAGCCATGCTCCAGGGTCCATTCGGCACGTTTGTAATGAAACAACTAAAATTTCGCCTTAATGATAACAATCTGAGAAGCACGAAACTACTTTGTAGGTAACCATATATTATATTATTATTAAACACTTCATGAGTATCTTTAATCAATTTTTCAGTTGTTTTCATAATTTGGTCATTATGCGACATGAACAATATTCCAGTTTCATATGGTGTATTTGTAAAATATTGAAACACGCGAATGATTTTTTGTTGTTGTTTATAGTTAAGGCATTAACGTTGTGGAGATTTAAAGACATTGTAATTTATTTTTATCAAACACTGTTTATTCCACTTTTTTTTTGCTACTTTCTAGCAAAACCACTGCCAAGGGAATGGGGAAAGAAGACCCTGTCGAGCTTGACTCTAGTCTATCTAGCGAAACCACTGCCAAGGGAACGGGCTTGGGAGAATCAGCGGGGAAAGAAGACCCTGTCGAGCTTGACTCTAGTCTGGAAGTGGAATAAACAGTGTTTGATAAAAATAAATTACAATGATTATTTTTGTTTTAATCGTGTTTAAATTGTTTTCTATTCTATACATAACAGTTCATTTTACAAATTAATGTTATCAGTTTTGACAACTTTGAAATGAATTTTTTAGAAAGAATGTGCTGAAATTTATGATTGTAATTTTTTCAAGTTTTCATGATTCCCAGTAACAAAGTTTAAAAAGTTTCAGAAAGAGGAAAAACTTGTAATATTAAAAATAAGTGGTTGCAATTACTCCGAATATCAAGCACATAAAGCTTTTACGTGGCATAAAGCCAAATAATAAAAATAAGTTTTATAAAAAAACATGCCACATTGAAAGCTTTATATTAATATATCTAAATTGTAAACCTTCCAAAAAGTGTAACTTTTGTAACAGTTAGGAAAAAAAAAAATAATATATTTTTTTAAATAAAGATACATTGTTTTGCTGAATTACAACCCTTTATGTCACCTTATTGTTTTTGACAGGTTGTATTGTCCTTAACTTGAATCATCGACGTATATTTATTTTTTGAACATTTTAATTCATAACTATTTAAAAAAACATAATCTATCAATACACGTTTAAAAAGCAATTATAAATTATACATTTTTTTAAAATGCTGACTATAAATGTTGTGGAAATGCTAACCAAATACGATAACAATTACAAATATTTTTTTTCAAATAGTATAACAGTCCTGCTTTTGAGATTGCTTTCATTATCAAGGATATATAAATATGTCTCTTTATTAATAAGAACCATCTCGAAACTGGTCGGGCAATAAACTAAACAATTATTGAAAAAAATATATTTTAATGTTATCGTTTTATAAATTGAACAAGTTGATATTTTTTAGAGCTAGCTTTATTTTTACTAATTGTTACCTTAAAAAAAATCAAATTTTGAAAAATTCTTCCACTCAATTGATGTTTACCTCAAACACTATGGACAATTAGATATTACGAGTATGTCAGATTCAGTCTCCAACCATTTTCGAATTACTTTAGCCCTTTGATATACATCTCACATTTTTAAACTTTATACGAATTTCTAAAAATTTCAACAATATGGTATTTTAAAAAATATGAACTAATCACCAACAGATAAATAAATAATTAAAAAAAAACAATTAGGTTTAAAAGTGACGAGGAAAAATATAAACCAGACTTTCGTACATGTAAAATATATTTATGTAGTATCTAAGTTTATAAATAAGTTAAGCTGCTGTCAAGTATATAATAAGTATTATAACAAAATATGTATGATCTATAGCTCCAACTTTCATATCCGATGTAAACTTATGAAACGCTTAATACATTGAATTTAAAATAGTTTTTTAGGGACTTGTGTTTCGCATAGAAGGATGAGGTTGTTTGAATAAAAGTCGTCGAGATCGAGATAAGCAAAGAGAGAAAGTTTATTGAGAGCGTCTGTATTTATAATGTATATAACGGCGCAGAATATGTCGCTGTCTCGCTTCGCCGGACACATGGTTATTGTTGCGCGTTCCATATACATTTCATACTACGGTCTGCAGGAGAGGCAAGTGATATGTTGGTGTCTCGCTCTCGCTGTTCGCTACTAGTGAGTTCAATGACCGTGCGGGCGACCTTCGCCCAGTGCTGTCTCGCATTCCTTACAGTGCGAGTTCAATGACCGAGCGGCCAAGTATCGCCTCAGTGGGTTCAGTGACCGATCGCACGGTCGCTACAATTTCATGTCTTGCGGAATTGACTAGTTTATCACTTTTGAGTCATTTTAAGTTCACACCATTCCTAAAGGGGTTTCAAAATAATACTGTATTTACATGGGTCTTCGATTTTCTGTAATGCGTTGTAAAAATGTGTGATGTTGGTAGATTTTGTGTACTATAATTGTAAATTAAATAAAAAAATCTATCTGGTTATTAAAAAAAACAACGCAAACGTATTACCTAATTGAACATTTTGAAATTAAACTAGATAACTATTAAATACACGCTTAGCGAGTGGAGATTCTTAATTGACACATTTGAAGTTTCAAAGATGATCTTTAACATAATAGAAATATGCATGCATTTATTCCAGATGCACGTTCCGTTCACATAAAGGAAACATATAGTAAATTGGAAACTCTTTTAAAATACAATATATAAAACGCAAATCACAAGTCGTGATCTAAAAGTAAAAGACATTGTGTTTAGATTAATCATGCTACACAAAATTTCCTCGCTTCATTTGCGAATGGGATATTAGGGCTCACGTTGAACATAGGTGCTGTCGATTGACCACGCGGATCAAAAAATATTCCACGACAAAAAAACATGAAGTTTAAGAATTTTGCTATACCAAAAAGTTAAAAATTTACCTATACAAAAAGATGGTTCGTGTTTTAAATATTTATGTAAAATATTTCCATTTTCATCAGAAATTAAAATTCAAGAGGGATTATTTGCCGAGACCCGGGATGCAAAGAAGCTTGGATTGCTTTCAAAATACAGATTATGAAATATTGAGAAAAAAAAGGTACAGATTATGAAATATTGGGAAATAAAAAAGGTACAAGTTATGAAATTTCTATGGCAGATACGCTAAACAATTTTAAAGATTTAGGATGTGATAAGAGTTTCAAACTACATTTTCTATAAAATCCATGGACTTTTTTCCGTCACATCTTCTTAGAACTTCCATCTCAACAAGGAGAAAGTTTCCACCACGATCTTTAAGAAGTTCAACGTTGGTCGTTAATATAATGGGAGACTACTGCTGGTTATTGAAGAGACAATTCCTCAACACACCATAGAAAATCTTATATACGAGTATTGGTTTTCAATTACGGTATATTTTTTTCAATTTGATTTTTTTTGTAATTTTATATTAAGGTTTTACTAATCATTTCCATATTTAGTAATATTTAATTAAATATATGCAGTTTTTTTCTAAAAAAATGTGGTTAACGTTAACAAATATTTATTCGTAGTTATATTTTATGAAAACCTCTATAAAAATTAAGCAAAACTCTTTGTGACACAATTTTTTCCGATTTATTGATAAAAAATTATATTCATAAATTAAAGTCCATTGAAATCAAAAGCGGCTAAAAAATATTTTCCGCAAACTTATACTCATATTATCCGTTCTGTTGACACATAACCAAAACATAAGCGGGTAGAGAACTTACTTGGAATAATAAGTTGTTTAATGAATTGCTTTAGTTCGATTTCTTTTTTGTCTCCTAATACGTCTGTGAATCTTTTTACGGGTTTCTAAATAGTAATGCTAATATTTAAATGCCAGTTTCTGTGTGCGATACCCCATGACAGTGCTTATAACGAATCATATCACTTGACGGATTTAAATTAACATTTAATGACATCCCAATCATTCATAAGTAATCTCATTTTGGTATGATATATTCGTACAAAAATAGTTTAAAGGAAATCTTCAAAATGTTGTATACTTAAAATAAAGTCTATGGATTACCTGCTCTATCGCAACATTGCTAAATTATGTTTAATTAATTTTATTTGAAAGTTTAAACTTAAATTTGAAAATCGCGATAGTTAAATAATCTGCATACTTGCCTTAAAGATTAGCTTTAAAAAAACCAAGAAAGATTTGATGTTATAAGATTATGTTGTAAACATAATGGGTATTTAATAATACCGAAAAGAAAATGAGGTTCGAAGTGGCATGCGAATTAAAGAAGGATAATCTGTATATTTTCCCTTTTGTTATGCACATTTTTAAAAGCTATGTATTTAAATAAAAACAACCAATATCTTCTTTAAGAAGCTACAAAGACTTGGTTAGGCGAGCCACGTGGTAAGAATTTTTCCTTTTTTTGCTTAGATAATTTGGTATATCACCGTTTCTCGCCCATTACGACCACCTCACGAGCTCTTCTTACCTAGCTTAACCTATTAACTTAATAACTACTAAATAATTGAACTAACTTAGATAACTAAAAAATATTTAAGAGGCTTAGTAATATTGTCATCAAGGCCTGGATATGTTACATAGCCGACTTCTTATCTTTCCCGTATTTGCGTTAAAACCTCTACAGATATCCCAATATATGGGAAAACCATGTAAAGCCTTATGTTGAAGAGGTCCCTAACACTGATTGATATAATCGTGATTTGTTGAATTGCAGAGCCAGTCATTAATTTCGATAATTCTCTTAATAGTACCACTAAGGGAATTATCCTGTGCGATCTGAAGATAAATTCGCAGCGTTCGATCTCAACCTTAACGAGGACTGCGTTTTATGATACTTTTAAACTAAATAATATTATCATAGTATTAGATATTAGCCTTCTGAGATTGAATGATTAGCCTGCAAATCGTTGTAGTACTTTGATACTTGTATCCTTGCCATGAGAACTTTCTGTTTGTCTGCCAAGAATGCGTGATTGATGAAATACAACTTTCACTCAGTAAACCAATGCACGCATATAACATATCTATAGGAGTAGCATAAATTATTCTCGATTACGAGGGGTCGAGGTTCTATCAGTGAGTCTGGGATGGATGATACGCTGAGGGGTCGAGGTTCTGTCAGTGAGTCTGGGATGGATGGTACGCTGAGGGGTCGCGGTTCTGTCAGTGAGTCTGGGATGGATGGTACGCTGAGATCATCCGAGTCTATGGTAGGAGTATTATTCACCTTGTTGAGGTAAACAAGCCTAGTTTATTTAATCAAGTATTTGGAGCAAATAGAAAAAATAAACTTGCGTTGGAAGACAATAAAAGTCTATCATTAAAAAAAATGTTTATAATCAAGGAACATATTTTTTTCAAAATAATATTTTTTAAGCGAGAACTGAAAATTGTAGTGAAGTATTTATTATAATTCCATTAGAAATTAATTTTCTTTCCGAGAGTACAAAAGGATTTTACTTAGAGCATAAAACAAGAAAATGAGGGGAATAATATTCTAATGAATTTGAATCTTCATAAAAAACAATGAACTTTCGTAAAATTATTTTTAAGTTTGTTTGGGTTTATTTAAATTTAAAATATCATAAACATAAATTCAAGAAAATACTCCAGTATTTTGGTTATAACTAAGTTAAGCTAAACTCAAAAGTTTGAAAATACGAGTATATACCAAATGGTGCAACAAATTAGAATTTTAAATTTAAAAAATCTTAGGATAGAAAAACTTGAAAATACTGAAAATCAATAACGATTTTTTAGTTTCATATTTTATATCGTTTAACTATAATATTACAATTATTTTATACATACTCGTATTATACAACATCCCTTTATACATACTCGTATTATACAACATCCCTTTTTGGGGTTGAGAGAGATGACTGATATCCACCTTTTCATTTCCCACACATAGCTATTATCATGTCCACTTCAATATATCTTGTCATCAAATCTTTCACCTTTCCCTCGATTAACATTTCGCCAAATTTCCCGTCCCATTCTTTCTACCTCTTCTTCACTCTCCATTAAATTCAGACATCTTAATTTGATGGCATCCTTCAACAGGATATCCAATATTTTTTTACCTAATAATACATTTCAATACCAAACATTCTTATTCAAAAACACATTTTTGTCACTTGAAAATGTAATAACATCACTTGAGAAAACATAGGAAGGGTTCGAAAAATATAAGAAGTTTTTTTTTCCTAAATTCACTCTCTGTGTAAAGCGTAAAATGCGGCGAGATGCAGAGATCTCTCGTTCAAAACAATCCAGAAAATATCGAAGAATTTAAAACCAAAACTCCAACTTTATTTTGAATCCTCTCCTCTATATTAAACAATCCAAGTCTTCAGTGAAGTTGTGTGATACTTCTTCGTACCATCCAAGACGAGATGTGCAGCTGCATTTAAAATCGATAATTGTTTATTTTGTGGTATCATAGGTAAGCACGAATATAAACTATTACAATTATCAACGCGATAAACAATCATCGCATAGGTAAGCGCGAATATAAACTCTTACAATTATCAACGTGATAAACAATCATCACATTTATATTATGTTAATAAGTGGGATTACTCACCCTGAAGAGATCGTCAACTATTTTTTAAGTTGACTAAGTTCCAAAAGAATAATTCAATTTGTTCGAAATGAAAGAGTACCTTCAGGGAAAATCCTTTATCTTTATATACGGAAGACCCTTTATTTTTACATACCATGCCAACTCGAGTTGATTCTGGCGTTCAGTACCAAAAGGGATTTCTTTTTAAATAAATTTGATATGAGATGTATTATAAAAAAAAAAATCTGGAAAAATATGTGGAAACCTAGTGAGGTTGATTGATTTTAAAAGAGTATATTTGGAATAAAAAAACATCTCTTAATGATTTTGAACATAAATGTTTGTTTTCCAAGAAGTTATATTAAAAGGATTTTGATTTTTTAAGGCTTAAGTGAAAAAAAAACATTTTTAACAATGAAATTCCGTTTATTTAAGAATCTCTAATACTAACAACTTTATTTTTTATTTATAAAACAAATACTTGACAACAGTCAAAGCAATAATACCAAAATGTTTTTATTTCTTAAATTGCTTTTTGAAACCTTAAAACTTTCTTAAATAAATCTGAGAAACATAATGTTATCGCTATGATATACTCGTATTTGAGTAGAAGTAAGTTTTAAAGCTATGATTCTTTTGAAATTTTTGAAAAGAGGTTAATTTAAAATGAAAAATAAATTATTTTTATTTATAAATTTGATAAAATGAAGGCTTAAGAAAATTTTCTTAAATAAACATAAATACATCTATTGTACTGAATAAAAATGCTGATTTTAAAAGCAAAAATAAAATGTCTGTCTTTGTTTCTGAGAACAATTCTTTTACTTTCCACAATTTGCTATTTAAACATTGAGAAAACAAAATGTCTTATTTTCTACTGATGCGCATATTTCTTAAAAAAAAAAAAAAAACATTCATTCATACCATCACGCTGTCTGCCTGTCAGGATAGGCAGAGAAGAGAACGCCTGACTTTTCTATCGCAACACACATCTTTCGCCTCTTCTACATTGGGATTACTATGATTTTTTTACTTGAATTTTCTTCTTTCAAACTATCATAAACTTGATCCAACCATTCTTTCCTTGGTCTTCTTCTACCACGCCTTCCATTTAAATTGCACTGTATATTTGTTTTGTTTTCAGCAATAATTATCATATCGTCAGCATACATTTATTACACTCATTTGTAGACCTCTCTAAGTCTAAAATTTCCCTTTTCTAACTAAAGCTTGTTAATTTCAATATAAATATTATATGTGTTTTATTATGGTTAATTGAATTAAGCGAGAATAAAAAAAAGTTATTGCAGAATCGTTTAACCAGCAAGATAACGTTTTTCACGACACTATGCTATATGCCATTTGAAGCTAAATACTAGAGGGAATACACGGATTAATTATTTATGCAGTAAACTTTATAAAGAAGTCAATTAACATTTGGTACGTTTTATTAACCTGAACCAATTTTGAGTATTTTTTCTGTACATCTACATAATTATAACATTTTCACTGACCTGTTAACATGACTAAACTGTGGATGAAATGAACACTTGTAATAGGGATTTAATACATTGATTGAAACTAATCTGATTTATGTTTATTCATTGACTCATCCAAAAGGCAAAGGAAAATTTCTATAGAGCAAAAATTGAAGCCTCAAACAATGATCAAAAGATAATTTGGAGTGTTATCAGGGACATCAAAGGTACAGTGAGAGAGAAAAATGCCCCTTCTACATTAAACATTGATGGCACAAAGATATCATTGACACAGGAACCACAAAAAATTTGTAGTGGCATTAACAAATATTTCGCCAATGTAGGCAATAACCTCTCACGTAACATACTTAAAGGGAATAAAACGACTGAACAGTCATTGAATGACGCTATTCTTCATTCTTTAAAGGTACCCGAATATACTTTTTATCTGACGCCAACGTCGGAAAAAGAAGTTCTAGCTACTATTTATACACTTAAGGTAAGTAGTGCCCCGGGACCTGATCAGATTACACCTGTAATGGTAAAACACACTCAAGATTTACAGCACTACCACTGAAACATGTAATAAATTTGAGTTTTAGAAGTGTAACTTTCCCAGCTGCATTAAAACGTTCGCATATTGTCCCAATACACAAGGGAGGCTCAATGGACGATTTAAAAATTATAGACCCATATCTTTATTAAGCATTCTCTCAAAAATTATTGTGAAAATAGTGAAGGACCGACTGATGAAATTTTTCAATATGCACAACATTATCTCTCCTAATCAGCCTGGGTTCGAAAAGAATGTGGGAACTGAAACTACTTTGCTTAGTCTAGTAAACAGCGTCATCACTACTTTGGATAATAAGAAAGCATGCTTGGCAGTTTTTTTGGACCTTGCAAAGGCTTTTGATACAGTGTCTCACCAAATATTACTTACCAGATT
The DNA here is from genome assembly GCA_949825065.1 of Odontocerum albicorne. Classification (NCBI taxonomy): domain Eukaryota; kingdom Metazoa; phylum Arthropoda; class Insecta; order Trichoptera; family Odontoceridae; genus Odontocerum; species Odontocerum albicorne. Next base: position 17,655,021 of record OX463838.1, read on the forward strand.
GATGGAGGTGGGCACATGTGGGCACTCTTCTAGTTGGTTCTCACATGTAATGGTTAATTTTCAAAGGCTAACGAAGAATTACGTGTAGTTAAAGAATGGATGGACTCAAATTTATTGACTCTAAATTCCCAAAAAACTAAATACATCACATTTAGCATATCTTCAAGAACTCAAGCACCTACAAATAAATACATAACACTGCACACTTGTTCACCCATGGCTGACTGTAGTTGTGTTTCTTTGGAAAGGGTTGATAGTATAAAGTACCTCGGAATTTATGTTGATCAGTTCTTTCGTTGGGAGGTCCACATTAATACTTTAAGCACAAAAATCAGAAAACTAGGATACATATTCCGTATGATTCGAAATGTGCGCAGTAAAAATATTCTTAAAAGTATATACTTCGCCTTATGTCAGTCAGCACTTTCCTACGGTATACCAGTTTGGGGGGGCTGCACCTTAACCCAAAAGCACATATTGCAGGTTTCCCAAAAATTGATTGTGAAAATAATTAATAAACTTCCTGCCCGGTATCCCACGGCGGAGCTTTTCAGAGAGTATCGGGTCCTGAACATAGCCAATTTGCATCTCAAATCCATTCTCTGGAACTACCATAATGAGGAAGGGAAGATGCAGACTCAGCAGAGACACATGCCATGCATGGCAACTAATGAAATGTTCACCATCTCTAGAGTTAAAACTTCTTTTGCTCAAAGGTAATATGCTTATTTGGCTCCCATGACGTACATTGGCGTGCCGAATTCAATAAGGATAAAGGAAGCAAAACCATTTAGACAGTCGATCGGAGCGTGGTTATTATTGCGACAGGATTTTGAATACTTGGGCTTTCAGGATGAATGACGTGTGGAAAAGATTTGTGTGGGCTCTTAAGTGTGGGTTTTTTCTTGTTGTTTTGATTTTTGTTGTTTTGTATTTGTGTTTCTGTATAATTTTGTGTTAATTTTTATTCTTATGCGGTATATTATGGGATGAACATATTTGGTTTTATTTTGGGTTCATTTTTTATTTTACTTTTGTTTTTATTCTTATGATTATGTGCGGTATATTATGGGATGAACAAGTTTGTTCTTTCCGGAGTGATGATGTGTGAAGAGTTTGATTCCGCATGATGTTTCCAGTTGTAATTGAGTGTCACTGTTAGGTTGATGAGAACGCGCAACGGGGTTTTGTTTTTGTGTCATTAAAAATCGGAAAGAAGTATCGATTTATTTTTTCATGCTGAATATCCTCAGTGAGATACAGGCAAAAACCTAGTTTACTGGGGATACGACAAATGAAAGGCGACAAACCCAGATTCATTAAAATAATGTATGTCTAAATTAAATTACCTGTTGTTTTTTCGCTAATTATGTATATTTCTTGTCATGTGTAATAATAAATAAAAAATTGATTAATTTCCTGTGAATGTTCTATCAAATTAAAATAAAGCAACGATAAATTTATGACAAATAATGTTAGAATCATATCATTCTGCGCGATGTGTTTAAACGCCTTTAATGTCATTTAGCAAAGAATTTTACTACTTGGCTTGTGACAGCTATATTATATTATTGACTTAATAGTCAATAACGGTTTCATGAGTCCTGCAGGGTGCGTACGTATTATGCATACCTGTTTCAAACCTTATATTTAAACTTTTTTAAGGAAAAAGAAACAAAACATTATATATTAATTATATAATATATCGGAATTAAGAACTATCACGAAATTTTATAATCTATGATAGAAATTAAGTACAGAAAAGTTTTGGAAAGTCGATTGACTGTGTTAAACATGTTTCAGAGTTCAGGTGAATAAAGATAAAACGTTGGTTGGCAAAGATATCAAAGTGTCAAAAATTTACCTAAAGAAATAAATCAGTAGTCATTGTAAGGAAATACCTGGAAATTGTAATTGACAATGCATATGAATAGTTGCTATATTTTCTCACCTCTCCTCTAAAGAATGGAGTCGTAGACACTGAACCAGGAAACATTATGTAAGATCGAAGCCTTTGATGTGTAGATCTAAAGCTGTGTCCTCAAGAATCCCTGGATAGATCGTATTACAAATGTGGAAGTGCTTGCTCGTATGTATAAACATTGAGAACTGCTTAAAAGTGTGAAGGTTTGCAAATTGCATCTTGGTTATATAATGAGAGGCAAAATATACATCATAACATGACTGATTATTCAGGAAAAAATAAATGGAATGCAGTGAACATGAAAAGCATTGCCACGATGGTAAAAAAACCCTCAATAGGAGACGACCTGGAAAAAAGAAGTTATAGACATTTTTTTTGTTAATATTCTCCCCTTTTCTAAAAGTAGCTGATAGCTGAGAAGAATTGGTAAAAATTCTTCTTAGAAAATCCAGAAATAAGAATAAATTGCTTCAAATCTGAGGACATAATACCGATTGAAGCTATTAGAGCTGACGTGTAGAGAACGATGAAGCTATTAGAGTTGATGTGTAGAGAACGATGAAGAAAACATATATATAATTTGAGCATGTGGAACGAATCAATGAAGAAATACTGTTAAAACAAGTAAATAGCGTACATGCGTAGCTTGTGTCAAGATAGAAAAGTCTTGCACTCTAAAAGTCCTACTCCAGCAGGTAAACGGCGTGATGGTATGTTTATATGATCTTGCGATGTGATTTTCAAGTATTAAAACAATACTATGAGCTCTGTGCTAAATATAAACCTCAAGATTTTCGGTCTCATTGCGTAATTACAAACGGATAAAGGTGCTCCCTTTGTAACGAGGATAGCGTTATTATTTTCGGTAACCCTATAACTTAGTTCAGTTTAAATGAGACCTTATATCTTTCAACTAAAGCAAGTTCTAGGGAGAATACTAAAATCCAGTGTTAGATCAGTCAAGTGAATTTAAACATAGAATATTATTCAAAAACAAATACTGTTAATACATTTGATTGAATGAAAGATCAGTTGGGAAATTCCGATAATTCCATTGCCCGTTTCATCGTAGTTTCGTACTTTCAAATTTGAGATGACCTTTGTGGCCTAGTTGGTAAGACACCTGTTTCCAACATAGGGGTTACGGGTTAGATTTTTTTTTAATAATCTTGTCTAGTTTTTTATTTATGGCGTTTTTAAAAATATTTATTGTTGGTTATTACAGATTGGCACATGGCGATTCATCCACCAGGATGTATTATATGCAACAAAATCATAATTCACTATTTTGAATGTATGTTATGTTCGTATCCAACTGAAAACTCCCCTGTTGAAGAAGTTTCATTGCTTGAAGTGTTTTGAAAGGATGATGTTTGAGTTGTGTCTTATGGCGATCAAATATTTGAATTGTCTGGCCCCCACATCATGTAACGGAATTATGCGTTATGAATACACCTTCTCGAAGACGTGCTACGTACAATGAGGTCATTTGAGTTTCTGAGTGTCAACCGTCTGGGTGAGGTAAATCGGGCAAACAAACTGGTTTGCCGTGTTCGATCTTGGTCAATAATGAAATAGATTTCTTCGAGAATCTAGAGAATAGCTTCTTAACCATAGATCGCAACCCATAATTGGCTCGGTTGACATTTTGAACGGGTTGTGAAATATTTTCAACAATAACAATGTTTTTATATTTTAGGCTATAAATGTATGAAAATAATAAATAAAAGGAAAAAGAGGTTGGAAATGTGTTGGCAAGAAGTTCGAAAAAGTTTTCAAACAGAAAAACATTTTCATAAATAGCATCGTCCTTTGTAGGAGAGCTCTTTTAGTTATATGTTTAGTAAGTTGTATTTTAAAAAACATTGTTATATTTTGTGAGTACATATATACGTTACTAATACGGTATTGTAGGATGCTATACTTTTTTTTTCCCTTCACCGAATACAAAATATTTGTGTACGTTTTATATTTAATCCAAGAAAATAAGACCATATCATACCTTATTATATATCCATTAACTGGTTGAATGTGAGAAACTGCCGAAATGCTACCGCATTGTCATTTCTACCTATAACATACGAGTATATAACGTCCATGACTCTTCCGTCGTTCTCTCATATCTAGTCAAAAGTGTTCAACGACTTACCGAGGAGTTGTGTAACGCTCCAGTAGACCTTTTGACTTTTCTAGTTCACCGCTCTTCATTTTTCAAGTCATATTTTACTGTACGTTCTGTTTGATTCTGGAATTATAAAGTTAATATAAGTGAATTATTAACCGGTTAATATAAGTGAATTATTTTAATGATCAAATTTATTCTTTATTAGGCGAATGCTTTCCTATGAAACTTTCTTTGCTGTGTAGAATGTGATATTTGAAATGGTTGAATTGCCACATTATAAGGGTCATTAAACTTAAGGACTTTTTAGGAAAATCACTAGCAGATCATATCATATCTTGATTTATTTAAATCTTCAGAAGCTCAATTGAAACATGGTGCTAGGTTAGCATATGCTGACATCATACATGCACTTGAAACAAATATATATATATATATATATATATATATATATATATATATATATATATATATATATATATAATATATATATATATATATATATATATAATATATATATATATATAATATATATATATATATATATATATATATATATATATATATATATATATATATATATATATATATATATATATATATATATATATATATATATATATATATATATATATATATATATATATATATATATATATATATATATATATAT
>OX463838.1:17659939-17727722 GCA_949825065.1 Odontocerum albicorne
ATATATATATATATATATATATATTATATATATACATATATAGATCAAAAATCGCTTTAAAGTTACATCAAAACCCTTCGTAATAAGTTAGGGTTTTCGAATATCATTCGGTGGGATGGAAATTAATACAAAGAATTGGACACCCTACTGATTTTGCTCACTATTTTTGTCTATAGCGAGGACTCACATAGTTTTATTTGTGAAAACACTTACCATAACAACTCTCCTGAAACAGTAAATACAAATTTTGTAAAACTCTCCTTTACAAAATGAGAAAGACTAAGGCGGGTGGACTCGATGGCATACCCATGTTATTCTTAAAATTATGTGGTGGGGCTTTGTCAGCATCTTTCAGCCTTTTCGACTTATTCTTTCAAGTTGGTATTTTCCCGAGTGAATGGAAAATGATTCGGGTCATACCCATTTATAAAAATGAACCTAAGAAAAATGTAACGAACTACAGGCCCATTGCCATGTTCTCTTCTTTAGCCAAGATACTTGATATACTTATGGATCGATGTAACAAACTACAGGCCCATTGCAATGTTCTCTTCTTTAGCCAAGATACTTGAGAAACTTATGGATCGATGAGCAACACAGCTTTCGACGTTGCAAAGTAACCGAGTCCTATTTACAGAATGTTATTTAATGATTTTGTTCCTAACATACGAGTATATGACGCTGGTTCTCAGGTTGATGGTTCATACTACGACCTTGCAAAAGCATTCAATAAAGTAAATCATTGCATTTTACTAATTAAGTTGTATCAACTTGCCATCTCAAATTATATTTTACAACTCTTTACATACTATTTGTCTATATCAAGTACCAGTTTGTTTCTTATGGTCTATTCGAACCCAAACCTTTTGCTTCACAATCAGGTGTTTTGGAAGGTTCTAATCTCGGTCCAGCGTTGTAATTAATTTTCAACAATAATATCAACCGAGTCATCACGCATTTCAAGAATTGATACTCCCTAAGACTGTATGGAGCTCCAGATTAATTTGAATGGTGTTTGGAAATGGAGTGATACCAATAAGCTGGTCTTTAAAATCTCTCGATGTAAGTTCATGGCTTTTCCAAGAGCTGAGATTCAGCAGTACTTAAGGTACTTAATCGATGATCAGACCATCGTACGTGTCGACACTATCAAAAATGTTACCTTGGCATCATGTTCAACAATACATATAATTTCTCAGCAGGATCCACATGTATGTGGCATTTGCGGGAGGGAGTGCATATCTAGGATCGGGCTGTTTTATCATAGAATATCACATGGTCAACAACGTGGAAGAGCAGCTTAAGATTGACGTTGAAGTGGCGAGGGTATTCTCGACTACTAGGCCCAGCAACGGCGACGATATATTATTTCGGTTATCATATCGAGTGTTTATCTGTCAATCAAGTTTTGAGACAAGTGATTAGAGTATCGAGGGCATTTGAGTTATGATATCTCTTTAGGACTTGGAATTCATTTGGAAAGTTAAGCTGTGCCTTGGAGTTATTTTGGTTTCTTTTTAAGTGAGTGAGCTGTTGCACACCAGCTAACTCACCGGCTACACTGCTATACTGGATCCGATGGTATACCGAAGTGAAACGATTGGGCATATCGGCGTGTTTTTTCCTCTTTTTTTGAAACAATAGAAAGCACCGGAGTAGTAGGTATCCTTATATCCCCGAATATTAGGTGGAAAAAATGCCTGTGTCATTCGAAGGAAGTAGCACAGCACGGGATTCGAACCGGCGAACTTTCGCACAAAGTTCTTGTTTGTTATCGTGCATCTCATAAGTTCGTATCTATAACTTTCATTTGTCGTGAAAAACTATTGTAGAGTGTTTCACATATTTCAAATAAGGTATGTGTATAGAAATTGGCCAACTAATGCAATTAAGAGTTTGGTTAACAATTTGGGGGAATCTCGCTTCGACTATTGCAATGTTGTTTGCCTTGTATATAACATTGAAAATGTCGAGAGTTGATATATGGTATATTTTCAACTAGACCTAATGCAGATGTACAACAGGTTGAGGTGCGATGATAGATTTAATTAACAAATTGTACTTCATGGTCATGAGAGAATTACGTCCGACTGTATATCTGAGTTCAGCATTTACTGCCTTGTACTTTGAGGTCGAGCTCTAAAATCTACTTTCTTAAGGATGAACTAACTTATCAAGACAAACAGAACTGAAAAGTCAATAATTTCCATTTTAGAACACAGTATTGGTAGAAGTGTTCAGTTCAATACTCAACCTGTGGAGCTAAGCACTTAAAATGATCTGGAAGCTTCCAGAGTAAAGTTAAAAATTTTCTTTTCTAGTTTTTCTATTTGATAAAACATTTAACAAAGATACGATCGGCGGATTTATTGCCGTACGGCCATCTCTTTTAATCAGCCAGACAGAATTTACAAAAACCGTATCAATTACTGGTTGACAGGTTACAATTTTTTTAAGTTACACAGAGCGAGGAAAATTAACATAAAAATATCTGAGCAAAAGTTACTAATTAAAAGTAGAGGTAAAAATAAAAAAAGAGAATAAAAAAATGCAAAAAGTGTTCAAGATATTTTTTTATATCATTATTCAAGATTATTCAACAATAAATTACTCTGTTATTCAATTAATTTCATACATTTCCGCTATACGAGTATGTGTATCACCTCATATTTGTAGATTGGAAATTGGAAGTAGAAACACGTGTATTGAGGATTTATGTAAATAAAGGAATAACAAAGTAATTTGTAAGTTTTTTTCGGCACAAACACAGAGATACTAGAAATTATGCGATTACAACAAGAGATAGAACGCGACATTTCGAGAAAGCGATTTGAGACGTTTTTTGGTGTCTGGTTTGCTTTCATCTTTTGTGGATTTTTTTCCCGAGTGGTCAACCGCGGATAAGTGAAACCGCGGATACAGATCCCATGGATAATGGTGGACTAGTGTAACACACATTTTCAAATCGAGAATTTTTCAAAACTAAGTTTTTATTCGAAAAATGATGGTGTTTTCGAAGGTTTTTTTGTGAGTTTTTTTATATTATCAAATTTTTTTAAAGTATAATCGAAAAATTTCTGATTCAGTCGAAAATTTTGATGTATTTTGAACGAATTGCGAATTTTGGTATTTTTTTAAATATTCTTCGGATTTTGTCCACATTTACGAGTACAAGAATGTTTCTACATTTTTTTTATTCTGATTTTTTTGGGAGTTTACATATTTTTGATACTTTTTGAATATTTCATACAAATACACACGTTTAAAGCCCATCATATAAGTAGTATTATTATTTAACATTTTCGAGTAGACAGGATATTCTTAAACTCATGTTGCAAACTTTGTAAACTTAGCACATTAAGCTAATAATTTCAAACTGCATAAAGTGGTGTAATTTGCCAAGACTGGCAATCTCAATTTTCTGGCTGTTACAACTTCCCCCTCGTGTTTTTGGCTTTATTTAATGGATAATTAAGTCTGTTTACTAACTATCTTAATATCTTATCTTCATGTGTACGAATTATGCAGAGTGAAAATATACACGTTAATAGCTTGAAATTTAGGTTAAATGCAGGGCAACAATGTGGATTAATTATGTTTAATAAGTCTTTATTAACATGAAACTGTATTTACTTCTTAACACAACCAATTAATGAATGCGCTGTTATATGTTGGTCATTAGAGAAGAAGATCGGCAGTTTGAGCTCCATGCTGTGATATGACTCTCGAATAACGCGGGTATTTTTTCCGCCTTTTCGAATTTTGTAAAATTTATGATATTTAATGAAGATGATAAAAATCTATTATTAGTAATATCAGTGTCTGTATTATAACGCCACTTTCTCCTTAATATTTTAACAGGTGTCGCTTTGTTAATTCCCTCTGTTGAATGCCCACTTATATAGGCAAATTCAATAAAGGCAAAGGGAGGAAAACAATTAAGACAGTCGATCGGAGCGTGGTTGTTATTGCGATAGGAGTTTGAGTACTTGGGCTTGCAAGATGAATGACTTGTGGAAAAGGTTTGTTTGAGCTCTTAAGTGTGGTGTTTTTTGTTGTTTTATATTTATATTTTTGAATTTTTTTTATGATTATGTGCGGTTTATTGTGGGATGACTGTTTTGGTCTCTCTGGAGTGATGAAGCATGAGGAGTTTGATTTCGCGTGATGTATACATATGTACAGTACTCGGCGGTAAGTAATACACATCTGGCTTAAGAAAGAGTGTCGGCCATAATCGGCTAACTTCGGCTTTGTGGAGCGTCGTCTTTGTCGCACGATGCGCTAATATGTCCTCAGTGAGATACAGGCAAAAGCCTAGTTTACTGGGGACACGACAAATGAAAGGCAATACACCCAGATCCATTCAAATTGTGGGTCCAAATTAAATTACTTGTTGTTTTTTCTTAAGTTATGTATATTTCTTGTCATGTTAAAATAAATAAATAGTGTGGCCCATGAAAAACTGAAGAATGTAGGGTAGAGTGCTCCAAGAGTGCGCACTTAAGGTTTGACTTAAGATATCAACAAAACAAATATTTTTACAAAAAATAACTTTCTTTATTCATATTAAACCATCTCTTATTAACATAACTGCATACAAAAACAAAATAAAATTTAAGCACTTAACGACTAAAATCATTAAATCTAAAGATAGTCATTTGCGCACTCTTACATATACAGGTAGTTAAGAGTGCGCACTTGGAAACCTAAGAGTGCGCAATGTGCGCATGGGACACCTAGGCACAGATATCACATTTGTACGGACCAACTCCGGAATAAGCGGTACATTTTTCATGCCACCACTGAGTGCACATTATACACTCTATCCAATCTTGGGAAATTTGTTCCTTATAGATTTCCTTGCATCCTTTCCGGTTTGATCTGGGCGCAACTGATTTTGGTGGCGGGGAAATGCCCGTGAAGGTTGTAGATGTTCCGGGAGTTGGATTATAGTAGCTGTTTCTGAGTTTAAAGTAATTTAAAGTAGTGCTCGATTTGGGGTTTGCAGTAGTCACAGCTGACGATCCTGATGTTGTAACTGGTTCTAGAGTTTCTTCTGTCGCAGCAGGTATTTCAGGGATGGTAGCAGTAGTGGATGCCCCTAATTCTTAAATTGACGTCGCGTAAGAATTTGCTATTGCAGGGTCTTCTCTTTCAGTGACATAACTGGCCAAAAAATCTGCCTCATCAAATATGTCTTTATTGAAGGGACATACCCCTGTAACTTTGAAATCCTCAACATCGTTTGCCACAATAGCTGCCTTGAAGTAAGCTGGGGTGAATATTGATACCATTTGGTAAACTGTTATTGCTCGGCCAGGATGGTTTGTCAGCCACTTTTCACACTCATTAGAGAAGTATTTTTTCAAAGGAGAGAAAAAACTTATGTCCAGAGGTTACATTCGATGACTGCTGTAAGGTGGATGCGTCAGTGCTACGATATTATTTTGTCTAAATAATTTAACAGCGCCAATGGAGCAGTGTGAACTGTGGTTGTCCATTATTAAGAGGATCGGTTGTTCTTTGGTGGGCTTCGTGTGATCTTTGAAGTGAGATATATAATCAAGAAACAGGTCCTGATTGATGAAGCTACTATCACACACCATTCTTACTGAAGAGGGTGGAGATCCATCGAGTAGTTCGCTCTTCATCCTTTTCCTAGGGTATATGAATGCAGGAGGAACAAAATGCCCACTCGCACTCATGGCGCATACGACAGTCACGTTTGTACCTCTCTCTGCACTGGATATCTTGTTCACCCATTTTTTGTCTTTCATAGAAAGTACTTTAAGAGGTTTGTTCGGAACTGTTGAGATGCCAGATTCATCCATATTATAAATGGCGTGTGGTGGAAGCTTATACTTTGTGAGTAAGTTGTGCAAGTTGTCGTAGAACCGGGCACATTGTGTTTGATTAAAGCCGATTGCTCTGGCAAGGCTGGTGGCAGTTGGCTGTCTTAAAGAAATATATTTATTTCTCTTCAAGAAATCACGCAGCCAACCTTTGCCAGCCGTCCGTGATGGCGTATCAAATCGATGGGGAATACTATTTTTTTCCACAAATTCAAAAGCCAACGCTCTTATGGATTTTGTTTTCAGGCCATAGAACATGTTGTCTAGAGCTTTTATATGATTACAGAGTTCGGCCTCTATCTCCTTGGATAAAGTTAGGTCATATCTGCCAAGCTTTGTGGATACGGAACCTCTCTTAAGGCGTTTTCTTAACGTGCTCTCTGCCATTCCAAGAGAAATTGAGACTTTTTTCTGACTTTTTCTCTCGCTAATTCTCTTTTTGGCTTCATCCAAGACTGCTTGCGAACACAGTTTACGCGTTGACTTTCTTTCTCGTGAAGACATTCTAAAAACAATAATACGTATCTATTACGTAAAGTTAAAACTAATATCTTCAAGTAAAATCAGATTTAGAGATCGGTCTGCGCTTAGATCTATAAGAGTGCGCGCGCACTCTTACAGACCGCCGGCATTGTTCACATTTGATATAAGTACAAGCATCTCTGTTAGAATTGGGGAATTGCCGTACTGGTGAACGCTTTCTACATTGATTTACACTATCGATTTTGAAAAAAATTGCCCATTCATCATAAACGAACACATCGTACAGATTACAAGATGTAAAAATAATTTATCAAAACACAGAATATTGTGAAAACTTACCTGACATCCGTTTTTTCGGTTTATTTAGGATGCACGGCCCAGTAGCGTGTTCTCTCGTCACAAATGACAGCTAGGAACTGAAGTTGGCCACAAATGACATCTAGCGCGCGTTTTATGAATGGTGCGCACTCTTATCGACCGCGCACTCTTAGAGCACTCGACCCTACATCGCTGTACTGCGCACACTGCCATTGTCGCCTTGGAAGTGTGAGCAGTAGCTCCATCCTGTTAAAACCATACCTCCTGATTATCTTCGACTGCTGGGCGTAAAAAAATACAGGGCTCCATTGATTATTTCTGGCTGACCTTACTCATTTTCAAACAAACAAGGGCCGATAACTCTTTCAGTCACTACACCGCAGCAAATAGTGCATTTTTGGGGATGCAATTGATACTAATGTAATTTCCTGGGATTTTCAGTACCCCAAAATCTGCAGTTTTGTTTGTTGATGTACCCATTTCAATGAAAATGAGCGTCATCACTCATTATCAAGTTGTTCAATTTTTTTTTGTTATCTCTGGCTAGGTGTTGAAATCGAATGGCGTACTGCAGTTGCTGCTGAATATTTTAAAATAGTAAAACTCTATAACTTGTAAAAAATAAATTAAAAATGAACAAGTTAGGACTTTTTCAAACCCTTTAGTCTTTCAGTGGCCACCCTGTATTTTGAGCGCCTTTGAGGAAATTTGACCCTCTAAACGGCGCTTCATAAGCAATATTTGTATAATTATTTTTACAAGTCAGTATGTACATTTTTTAAGACACCACAGAAACAATTGTCATAACTAGCAAGTAGTATGCGCTACTTTTAGATATTCGTCTTGTATTTAAGGATGTCAAACCTGTGTCCGTTCAGTGTTTTCCATGAACCGTTTAGGAACTTTTTCCTTTGAATTATTCCACTTATCTTTGAATATATGGTTTTAAGCTAGTAAGGAAAGTTACCGATTCTTCTCAATAAATGTACTAAACTGTGCTAATTAAATTTTTTTATATTTTCGTTGTATACAGTAACACCAACCTACCAGAAAGGTGTTTAAATAAGGCTTAAGTGAAATATAAACCGGAATCGAAATTCGATCCCTGGGCTGAAAGTTAGGTGTTTTACTAACTATGTCACGGAGGTTGTAATTTGTTAGTAATTCAATAAATATGTATAACATTGTATTCTTTGTTCATAAAATTAAAAATCTTGAAGAATTTTTGTCACAGGCCAGCACTATCTTTTCTCTCTGTAAATGAATTTGTTTAATTCTTTACATATACATATCAAAAATATTTTTCTCAATTAAAATGTTAACGATTAAAATGTTACCCTATTTTATCATACATTTTACCACTATAAATAAATGTTGCCGCTTGGTTTAGAGAATACATTTCATTCTAATTATTTCTCATCTTATTTTCAGTGGCCCATAGTTCGTAAGACGCTAGCCTTGCCTTCGAGGGTTTCAGGTTCGATTCTCGATGCTATCCAAAAAGACAATTAAAAAAAGACTCCAGTCTAGATTAAGAATTCAATTGCCTTTCCACATGCGGTTTTTCCAACAAGTACGTTGAGAAACTGTGAGTAGCGTGCCTATTTCAGTGGTTTTAATCACGAAGGCTTGAATATTGGGGTCGAAAACAATATTGTTTTTAAGTCACGCTTTTTTAAATGTCTTCATCACCAGTTCGGATATATTGAAGGGTAGGTACCATACGAATTAATTAATGATAATTCAAGGAAATGGGAGAATCAGTTTTCAAATGTAGTCAGCAAATACATATATATATTGTATTACAATACATTGAAGAAGCCCAAAGTTGAAACCCTTTTTTTAAAATGTGGGTATCAACTAGAATCGAACTAACAGCCCCCGGGATGGAATACGGGCGCCTTATGAACTAGACTGATAAAATAATTGTGTTATAAAAAAATTACTGATTTTTAATTTCCATGAAGAATTATTTTCATCAGGTTAACTTTGAATGAGCCTCCTCAGTGTAAACGGGTATCAATTAAGTCTTACCATTTTGTTTCATTAGGAAAATTATCGCAGATGGTTAAGATCAAATTTAATTTTGAAACATAATTTGATTAAATTTTCAAGATTTGATTCAGCTTTATTTTCTCCTAAGATTTCCTTTCAAAGAAATGTCTAACAAATTACAATACGTTACTTGAATTGGTGATCATCGTGTTTTATGATTAATTGATCTTAAGTCCTGATTTATTAAATATAATACTGATTTTAAAATGGTTTCATTTATTGGGTTGTCCGTGAAGTAATTTCGTATTTTTAGGTCAAATTCAAACGTTTAATTGCACCAAAAGCTAGTAGACGGTGGTTTCGATATTTTTCGTCTCTCGGCAATTTCTCGTATCGAAAAACGCTGATGATGGTCGATCGAAACCTTGATTTGGTCGCTATTAGTGGTAGTCGGTCTTCGAGAGTGGACACCATATTCGAGTGTCCTTTCAGACCAACGAATTTTTCAAACCTCGTTGACACACACGATCGCTTAGTGCATTGTCGCTTTATAAATCTTTTTTGGTTTGTATCACATTAAAACTGTATCATTTCAAGCACTGAAAAAACAATACTTTTCATTAAAAAATGGTTCTTTGTTAAAAATTGTGTTCTTTGTTAAAAAAATCATAGCCGAATAATAGAATACATTCATCACGCTATATTCGTTATGCACACATCAATTTTATCCACGCATCATTTGATGGTTGTTATTTACTTTAAACTTTTTAAACAAAGAACTTTGAAAGTAAACCAGACATTCACTAGCGACATAAGGTTTCGAAGTTTGATATGGATAGACCATGTAAGCTGATTGATACGGTCAACAAAGATGAATATGCAAGCCCTGTAAGGTGGGAAAAGGCCACTTGGCAAACCGAGACATATACTATACTTCTAGATAACGTGTAGCAGGATCTTACGAGGATGAGAGTGGATGCAGACTGAGTGAAGACAGTGAGTGCCCTATAGGCTTGGAGAAAATCGTCCCGAATATTAAGTTATTGTTTTTGAAGGACATTCAACTAGTTTATCAATAAAAACACAACAAATTTTAAAATAATATTAACGATTACAATTCTCATAACCAGTATTCATCTCATCTACGGCTCAGAATAAGGATAAAAAAACCACTTATTCTTTCGTCACTTCTGCCACTATCTTTCTAAACTCTGACTGCGCTGGACCAAATGTGTCCACATCCGAGTTAGCTACCACATTATACCCTCGTCACATTCTCACTACTGGGCTGTGTAAAGAAGCTTGTGTTATTTCTACTAAGTGTAATTGTGCTGAACAAAGCTTGTCTTATAAGAGAGCGAGAGAAAAAACTAATCGATTTGTTCCCGAGACGCAGGCGAGTTCACAAGATTAGTCAGTAGGTACGTCTACGAGTTTCAAGCCATTGAAAATTTTTAAGAAATCTTTGCAAATTATGAAGAAACTCCATTTATGTCCTCTTCGATTTCTGTTTTCAATTTTTGACTTTAATTAGTAACTTGAATTATCAGTGTCTCTCTTAAAAATCAAAATATTTGGATGTTGAGAAGTCGAAAAATATACTCGTATATCACTTTAGAAATGTCTGGCTCTTTGTCCTTATTGTTTACTTCAACGGAGAAAGGGCGTGATAATTGATATGTTCTGAATTATAAACGTTAAAAAGAAAATATTATCGTTTTACAATTTAACCGATTTCATGATTTTGCACCTTGGTGTGCTAGTACCAGCCTTGATGTATGGATGCAGTTCCTGGACAATGAAAGGGAGTAGAACAAATGCGGTATAAAGTTGGCCACGCATAGAACATCTTGTATTACAATATTTGAGAAAGAATCGATCAGATGAAGGATAGCTGTTTCTTAGAAATTGATTTAAAAGTACATTAAATAAAGGAATCATGAGGTGGTTAAGCCACATTGAGAGAATGAGTTATGAAATAATTATGAAATAAATACGTACGTATCTGAAATGAATGGAGAACGATTCATATTTATGCCGAGGAAATAGCAGAAGAAGATCGTTGAAGAAATTATAACAGAGGGAAGAGTAAGAAGTATGAGAATGAGAACAGAATATATGATGAGATTTTTGAATATGGATAGATAAAATGTATGTTACGTGGGTAGGAAGACGTGGAGATCTGTCCTTTATGTACTCGTACAATAAAACGGACATGGCGTGATGGTATGTATGTTTGTATGTATAATTTAATCGTAGTTAAACAAAGAACTATTCCAATTTCCAATAGTTTAATAAAAGTGAAATTTTGAAGACTGGTAAGGAACTTTACATGAGAATTTAATTATAAAACTTAAAATTAACAATCGATTAACTAACTACCAACTCGTGAGAGGAATATGAAAACTATTTGTAACTCAGCTTCCTGAAAGATTTCAACGTCGTGCGAATCATCAGAATATTAGAAAATTATTAAAAGCGATTATTTAATTAATCTACATATCAAGTATGCATAACTTTAAGTGTAAAATATAAAGTAACTTCAGGGGGTATTCTACTCTAGGAATTTGAAAAAATCGTTTTTTTATTTTTTTTGCATATTCCCAAAGCTTAGACTTTTAAAAATATATTCTCAAAAGAAAATTTTAAAATTCTCAATATTTACGAAGTTATAGCTATAAATAAGGCAGCAATTACGCCGTTCTGGAATGACTCGGACAATAAGCTCGAAACTTTAAACGCATTTTTCTCGAAACTACTTTTTTCAACCTGGTCGACATAAAATCTCAAGTTTCATTCAATTGATTACCTTTAAATTTGACACAAAACTTTAAAATATGTTTTTATATCGTTCCTACCTTGAAAAAACGCCCGAAATTCACGCCTCCTCGAATACCCCCTAAGTGGACAATTTCAATTTATATGTGCATGAATCTGGGTTTTTATCTGTTATTCGGCGTGATACCAGTAAAATATAAGTCTGGCTGTTTTTTTACTGAGTATATATGAATATTGAAAAATATGTAAACACATACGTATAATAATGCCATTTGTCTGTCGGGGAAGATAGAGAGAATAGAGTGCCAGACTTTCCATTTTGACGAAGATCCTTCACCTTTTTCACATCTCGTCGTCGTTGTTGGGCTTCGTAGTCGAGGATTCCCTTGTTATTCCTATATCAAGTCATTTGGAAAGCGAAGCTATGGCGTTGATTTTTTTTAAGTGAGTGTGCCGTTGAACACCGGCAAACTCAGCGACCACACCATTGTACTGTATCTGATGGCAAACCGAAGTGAGACGACCGGAACACACCGGTATGTTTTCTCTCTTTTCCCTTATTTGAAAGAATATATTTGACCGAAATCATATATATCTTTATACCCCCTAATGCTTCCTTAATTCCACACGGAAGTCCAGTTCTTTACTGCGCGGCCATGCAACTCGTTTTTCATTTCGACACAGATCCTTCCTTTCTTTTACACCTATATCATATGCCTTCTCATTGACTTTTTTCATATCGTTATACGCCGTTCGATATCCCTCGTTATCAGGTCGATATTTTTTTTATCAAAGTTGATTATTATTTGATTCCTTCTTTAAAAATTCTCGTTGACTTTATGAATTGAGACCTAGTTACGAGTATGTGTTACGTAAAATAAGTAATTATCTCTCAGTGTACTGTATAATTTAAAAGAAGTGATGGGCTTCTTTTACAATTTCCACCAAACACTCATTAAAAGTTTTCGAGGAATTTCGTATAATTTGAAAATTTTATTCTGGTGCTTTGTCGGTAGTAAAATTTCGACTTCCATCATTTGGAACCATAAAGGCATCCTTTATCAGTCTCGTCCTTTCCCAACTGGCCAAATTTCAAATTTAATGAATGACCTTCAAATTCTGAATATTTTTTCCGCTTCCAAGCTTCTTCCTTTCCAGACATCGCTTTATTTACTTTTCCCCTTCATACTTGTTTGAATAGGTCTTTATTTTGAGCCGAGTATCACATAGACAAAATACTCAATTTGACTTAATAAAAAAGCTTAGTTCTAATAAAGTACGTCTAGATTAGTTTCAATGTTAACATAGTTTATCCATTATATTTTTAAAGTTCTTCGATAACACCGCATTTGAAGACTTTTAATTTTTCATTATGGCAGCAATAAGAGTACATCCAAGGAATTACGCCAATTGTTAAAAGATAAAGATCATCACAATCACCATCATGCCATACTTTATTGGGTTAGGCAGAGAGAACAATTTTTATTTCATCATATCCTTACATACATTTTTGGATCCTGCCAATCCTTGTCAGGATTATGCATACTCTCCTGTTATACATACTTTACATTCTTCGTTCTTTCAGATTCGATCGTGTCACCTTTTATACTATTTGTATACATTTTTTAGTAAATCTTTTATTATTTTTTTCTACTTGACCGAATCATCTTAATACTACTTTCTTTCTTTCAAGCATTTTTATGATGCCTAATTCTTTATTATGGCATTCATTATTCCTCAAACCTACTTAGCACTAATTTTTACCGCGTTTATCTTACATTCATTGCTTTTATTGTCAATTGCAAGTTTCATTTGCATTTTCTAATGTTCTGACTAAGATACCACTATGGACATAATACTTTTTTCTCCGTGTCAAAGAAAAGTCTTCGAAGTGCATTTTTTATATCGCTATGTTAGTACTTAAGCTTAAATGTACGTAAAATATCAAATTGCTGACATTTCTGATACTCACTAGGTGAAATTTATGACTGTTAACTGGCGCGTAGTGTGAGTCCATGTTTTGCGCTCGTACAAAGGCACGGACCAGAAATATTATCTCGAGGCGTAATTTTTAATAACAGTTTGCGACACGTTAGCATTTTATTATTTTTGATAAAATTGTTCTTTGTTATTTTGATCCTTACTCTCGTGTATTTAAAAAATTATAACGCTAAATAAGACTTTTTAAAAATCATGACTCGCAATTCCAACTGCCCTTTAATCAGATTTTGGTTTATGTTTTTGACATTTGAGGCTGTGTGTAATGGATGACGGAATATGACATTAACAAAATTCGTAGGGATAAGCAAACATTGTGTGGAGCATAAAATATTGCCAGATTAAGGGTTTTTGTTACAACGATCTCCGTGGCATGGATATAAAAAGCTTGTCTTCCATTCGGTCGTTTCGGGTTCTACTCCTGACGTTTAACAAAAAAGTGTCCCAGTTATTTTATTTCACATATTTTTTATGACCTCTGTGACCTAGTTGGTAAGACGCTTTACTTCGTTTTGGGTGTTTCGGACTTGATTCGGACACGCTCTTCATTATGTTCAAACCACCAATTTGATTATGTTGAAGGGTTACTATGCAAATGAAGCAATAAACATATTTCGTAAAAAAACATTTATTTTACGTTTTCTTAAATGAGGTTTAATAATTGGTTGAAGTGCTATAAGGCAATCTCTTCCAACAAACGAGGCAAGAGTTTTACAGTTTTTAGTCACTTTCTGGGTGAAAGTTTTATAGTATTTAAATATAACCAAAAAAATAAACGAAATAGCTTAAGTACCAAGTTTCACAGATTCGACATTGAAAATAAACAAGGATATTAAAAAAAAGAAAGGAACATAACTTATGTTTTAAATGTCATTAACGACAAAGGAAAGAGTAGATAGGAAAAAATGAACACAATAGAGAATTATCAAGAAAGGGGCAAAAATTAATATTTTTTAATGTCACCAATGACGGCGAAAAGAAAAGGTAAGTGGGAATTAAGGGATGCAATGGGGAGTTGTTGAAATAAAGAAAGGCCAAAAACTTTATATTTTTTAATTTTATCGAACTGAGATGGGAAAGAGGAGATGGAAATAAATTGATATAATAGGGAATTACTAAAAGAAAGAAAGCACCGAAACTTAAGTATTTTAAATGTCTCCAATGACAGAGAAAGGAGAGGGATATAGGAAGAAGTGGATAGAATGGGGAGTGAAGGCGAGGATCGATGATGTTTGGAGCAAACCGAAGAGAGAGAGAGCCTGACAAAGCTAATACCTCATTCAAGAGTCTGACATAAGACGTTTGAAAATCTATCTGGTTTATTTGAATAAATTGTCTCATGCCAATAAACCCACCAGATGGTTTTGTGGTAAAATGGAAGCTTCCATTCTGATGATAGTCAAACGTGTGTTATCATATTCGCGTTTTTATTCCCTTACCTTTCCCATTTTTAATCTGACAGATATTATCTTTATTTATATCATTACCAAAACCAAAATTATTTCATTAATTTTCTTACAATAATTAGGCCTAACAGTATTGTATTACACTTTCATTGTAACAAGTTAAACCTGGTGAGTTTATTTTACAATAAGTAGCAATCTCTTTTGACCTACAACAAATATGTTAGAGAGGAAGTGGAAAACAGACTGAAACTTTATTTAAAAAAATGTTTATGAACGGGAATCGAACTCTCAACTACCGGGTCGGAAGACAGGAATTTTACCAATTATATCACGGAGGCCATTAACTAGGCCACAATGGCTGACTTCTGATTGGTATGGAGAGCATTAACTAGCCAGGTTTTAATTACAATAAAACGAAATTCCGAAAATCACGAAGAAAAAATGAAATGTAAAATAGAAACACTATATTTTTCGCCAACTCATTACAATGTTTTACATAACACGATTGATAATGTGTTCTGCTGTTTCTTATACCTTTTTGAATGATAAAAGGAAAGAAAGTGTAAAAAATATAGAATAAATCTTTGTGTTATCTAAGCGCCATAAATTATTTTGCACAACACATACATATAGTCTTACATACTTTAGTATATTAAGTGGCAGAACCGAACGAGAAAAATAATGTTTTGAAATAAAACAATATATTTTTAATATCTAAAAATTTTGTAAAATACAAGATTTTATTTATATTTTTCTTTATTTACTTTAACCACTAACAATTAAAAAAAATAATATTAAAATTAAAAATGTGAGTGAACACAGAAACAAAAAACGCTATAATGAAACATTTCAATAACATATAGTATGTTAAGTATTTTTATATAAAGTATTTTTCTAAGACAATAAAATACAGTTTCACGCCCATAGAATACTATCTGGTATCATCTTAGTAGATTTTAATACAGTTTTTTTCGAGTATTCTTGTATTCCACTTATATTTGCACTGTATATTTATTTTGTCGTTTTTCTTTTTTCTTTCGTTCCACATGCCCAAATAATCTCAACATGCTCTTCTTATCGTACTCAACACATCAGTCTTAAGTTCACATTAAATTTAATCACTTCATTCCGTATTCTGCCATACACTGTCACCATTCTTTATAATGCACGCATTTCTACAGCATTTGTTTGGCTACTATTATTATTTTTTACGTTCAAGCTTCACTCCCATACATCACACAACATAATAAACTACATTTAAATATTTTAATAGACACGCTTATATAATATATCTTCACACACCTCTAGTTCATCCTCGTAGATAAAAAAATGTATCTTCACAATAAAATGAATTGAATTAAAAAATGCCCATTACGCGTGACAATTACCCGAACATTCCTTATCATATGAAGTGAGATATCATCAATCAAAGGTAAAGGAAAGGATGGTGGACAGGAAAGAAAAGAAAAAAACAGGAATGAAACACGTTATATTACTGACTAGAAATTAAGAGTTTTTTCAGTCGCTTCGGATCAATCCACGCAATGGAGTTAAACAATCAACTCCAGTCCCGGCTCAACCGCTACCGAACCAAAACAGATTCGAGGCACTCCCGGAGGTCGGAGACGCCCCTGGAACACCTGGCTTCCGAGCGTCAGTAAAGAGGATTACCTCGAAGATCCCACCGGTAATCATTACTTTAGGGGACAAAACATATGGCCAGATAATAAATCTGGCCAAATATTTTACAAAGGCGGGCATCACGCTCTCCTACAGAGGCAGAGACCGTGCAGCTGTCAACTGCTCAACGTTGGAAGACCACAAAACTCTCGTGGCTGGCCTGAGAGAGACCCAGGCACCCTTTCACACGTTCACCGCTGAGGTGGAGCGCAGCAAGCGATCCGTCATCAGGGGCCTCCCAGAGCTCCCGGTAGAGGACATCGCGGCTGATCTAGCCGCCCAAGGGTACAAGCCTCTCCGGGTTTTCAGGATGAAGACCAAGGGTGCCCCGCTTTATACGGTACTCTTCCCAAATGCCACAAACATTGAGGCTCTTCGGACGGAAGTGACAGTGATTAACTACTGTCGCGTCCGCCTGGAGAAATACAAGAACGGTGGCAGGGTAGGCACCTAGTGCTACCGCTGTCAAAACTTTGGCCACGCATCGGCGAACTGTAACCACACAGTCCGATGCGTGAAGTGCCTGATGGCGCATGCCACTACCGACTGCCCCAAGAAAGAGCGGGACACCCCTGCGGCCTGATGTAACTGCGAGGGTGCTCATCCGGCCAACTATGGTGGTTGCCCCCGCCGCCAACAATACATATCCAGCCTACATAAGAGACGCAGCGTACCGGCTCCCCGGATGGACCATCGCTCGTGGAGCCAGGTAGCCAGCGGTACTCCAGCCTCACCACCTCACCTACCAGCCTCTCCTATAGCCCCCCTTTCTACTCAAACACTCCACCCTCCTCGTGCTCAGCCCCTGCCCCCGCCCCCGATTAACACGTTCACAAACGGAGAGAGCGAGTTACTCGCCATCATGCGCCTTGTCATCGGAGCCCGGAGCAGGCTCGCTTCTTGCACCACTAAGCTCGAGAAGACTACGATCTACCTCGAGATCATTGAGCAGCTCGTAGGATAAGCGTGATGACGAGTTTCTCTGGAATGAAAGTGCTCTGCTGGAATGCTTACAGCATGCAGCAGAAGATCGAGGAGCTGATGCTGTTGGTGAACAATTCAGGTATAGATATTGTGCTTGTTACGGAAACTTGGTTAAAACCTGTATCTCGTGTAAGAGGCACCGGTGGTTTCACCGTCTATAGATCGGATCGCGTTTCCGGTAGAGGTGGAGGCACCGCGATCCTCATCCGAGACACTATCCATCATACCCAACTCCTCACGCCCGCCCTGACAAACTTGGAGGCTACTGCCATCAGCCTCAAGGTTGACAGGGAGACAGTCACAATTGTGGCAGCATATTGTACCGGCTATCGTTCACTTCTGGAAAAGGACATCGAGGCAGTGCTGGCCTTTCGGCCCAAGGTCATCATGGCCGGGGACTTCAATGCCAAGCACCGTTACTGGAACTGCTTGAGAGCTAACCCGAACGGAACGACGCTGTACAATTATATGGAAAACCACAACTGTCAAATACTATATCCAAATCAACATACCTGTTTCACCAACCCCCGTAGCCCTTCTACACTGGACATTGCCGTAGTCAAAAACTACCCTGACATCTCTGGCTGGACTGCTCTAGAAGCTCTCTCGTCAGACCACCTCCCAGTCTACTTCACATTGGGAGTGAGGCCGATTGCTAGCCTCAGGGAGCAGTACGACTACGCCAATGCTGACTGGAAGGGTTACAAAGCCTACCTCCACAACCAGCTCTGCCTATCACCAGAAACTCTGGTGAGCCCACAGGACATCGATACCGCGATAGATACCATCTCCACATTCATCCATAATGCCCGTGATGAAAATGTTCCCCTCAAAATTGTCACTCCATACAAAATAAATCTTACTCCTCATATCAAACTCCTTATATCTCTAAAAAACAAACAAATACAGACCTACAGACGTACACTTGACAAACGTGACAAAACACTTCTAAACGTCCTCCAAGATGAAATCAAAAAAGAAATCCGCCTACTTAAAAACCAGCTATGGCAGAGAAAATTGGCAGCTCTAGAACCGGGTAACGGTACTCTCTGGCGAGTCGTCAAGGGTATCAAGTGCTCGTCTCAAAGCATACCACCTCTGCGCACAGCCTCAGGGCTGGCTGTTTCTGGCATTGACAAGGCTAATGCCTTGGCGGACGCTTATGAGAATACGTACTCAATCACTTCCGATCTTGGAAATGTTGATGTCAACAAAGCTGTCGAGGACACTCTCACCAGTTTTGCTTACTCCCCAACCAACCAAAACGAGGTGCAACTTTGCACCCCGTCCGAAATTGGTCGTATCCTTGACAGACTTAAAACACGAAAAGCACCCGGTCCCGACAATATACACAATAGTCTTCTTATACAGTTACCACTCAAAGCGAGGATTTTTCTTACTAAAATAATAAATGCTTCACTCCTTAATGGCTATTTTCCGAGTATTTGGAAAGTAGCCAATATTGTTTCTATTCACAAGCCAAATAAACCTACCGAAAATCCAACTAGCTACAGGCCCATCAGCCTTCTTCCAGGTCTTGGCAAGATTCTTGAGAGAGTGTTTGCCTCAAGGTTAGTGTTCCATCCCGA
Organism: Odontocerum albicorne; assembly: GCA_949825065.1. NCBI lineage: Eukaryota > Metazoa > Arthropoda > Insecta > Trichoptera > Odontoceridae > Odontocerum > Odontocerum albicorne. Next base: position 17,679,026 of record OX463838.1, read on the forward strand.
ATCCAATAATACATTCCCTCATGAGCAATTTGGATTTAGAACAAGACACAACACGGTCCAGCAACTTACCCGTGTCGTGGAAGACGTGTCGATGGGCTTCAATAGGAACAGAAGTACTGGCATGGTACTGCTGGACCTCGAGAAGGCTTTTGATACTGTCTGGCACGATGGTCTTCTTCACAAACTTCTCCTCACTGGCACTTCAGTGAAATCTCGTGAAACTACTTCAATCCTACCTTTCCAATAGAAGTTTCACAGTCACCACTCATCATTCTACGTCATCCGCCAGGCCCATCCCTATGGGTGTCCCCCAAGGCAGCATACTTGGACCATGTCTATTTAATATTTACACACACGACATTCCTACTCCCCCAAACTGTAAACTCGCACTATTTGCTGACGATGCGACATGCTACGCATCGTCACTCAAGGTGGATCGAGCTGGTCGCCGTCTTCAGATTGCTCTTGAGATCCTTGAGAAATACTACCAGGACTGGAGGCTCAAAATCAATGACGCCAAAACTGAGGCCATCATGTTCTCCCGAAAAATCAAGGAAAGAGTGCCGTCGATGCCCTTATTCATCGGTGGTTGCCTGGTTGAGTGGCAGGACGTGGTTAAATACCTCGGCCTGCACCTTGACCGGCGACTGACGTGGAAAACCCATTTGAATACCATCAGACAGAAGAGTCACAAGGGCATAGGGGCTATCAGTTCGAAATTTCATCGACGCAGCTTCCTTTCACCCAAAAATAAGCTCTTCCTCTATAAAACTCTTATTCGTCCTATCTTGACCTATGCTGCACCCGTTTGGGGTAGTGTGAGCAATACGGATCACCTGAAACTCCAGAGAGTGCAGAACAAGGCATTCAAGATATCTTTTAACACCCATCCCAGAACAAATCTTACCCGACTTCACGCTGAACAGCGAGAAGAAACCCTACAACACCACATCCTCGCTTGGACCGTGAAGTTCTATAAAAGCCAACAAAATCACAGAAATCCCTTAGTCGCTGCCCTGGGGGCTTACGAGAGTAAATCCGACCTACCCTTCCGTTATACGCACAAGCTCCCGAAGCATTATCTGTTGCCTGACTAGTCCACCTACAGTATTAGCTGGGACGACCAAGGTCTGAGTGAATGTGATGGAATACAAGTAGCCTGAACGAGTGGACTTGTTTTTGCTGAATAATTAGTGTAAGAATTGTTATCTAGTTATAAGTAGTATGTAGGTGTTAATTATTTCTAAGATCTCATATATTAAGATTAAATAAATAAAATAAAATGATATGTAGGAAAATAAGTTTAAATAAGTGCATAAATTATAACATATAATTAAGATTAGTTAAGTAATAAATTTGTATATAGGTATAGCCTTGACAAATGTTTGTAAAGTAATTTACTTGTTTAATAAAAAAAAAAAAAAAAAATTGATTCCAGAGTCTCACTGCATGGACAGTAAGGGACGACGTAAAAAAAGAGGAGCGGTGAACTGGAAAGGCAAATAAGCAATCTCTGTTTGAGCGTAGCGCTAATCCGTCTTCGGAAAGACGCTGAAAATTTTCGGCGAGATAAGAGGGGGTGTAGGGACAGTTAAGGATATTATACAATATAGACAATATGTGAATTTGGCGTCTATTTCTAACATTCGACCAGTTCAATGCTTTCTGGTATGAAGTTACATGATCGTACTTTCGAAGGTTGAAAATAAATCTTAGACAAACATTTTAAAGACGATGTAATTTGTCCAGCTGTTCCTCTGTAACATCCAAGTAACACACGTCCCCATAGTCCAGAATTGGAAAGAGCAGAGATTGCACGAGTAAAATTTTGTTTTTCATTGTCATTTTCATGTCAATATCTTTTCTTAAAATAAAAGACAATATTGTAATTAATTTTATGAAATACTGTTTATTCCACTTTTTATAATGGTATAACCCTACCGGTTTCAAGGCTTTCATATCATCATCAGAGAAGCACAAACAAGACTTGTTTGTACTCTCCTGATCATGAGATGAAAGCCTTGAAATCAGTAGGGTTATACCGTTAAAAAAAGTGGAATAAACAGTGTTTGATAAAACAAATTACAATGTCTTTAAACTTCCACAATGTTAATGCCTTAACTACAAATAATATATAAAACACAATAGTATAGACACTAAAAGCTAAATTAATATTTTGGCTCTGGGGGTACGACTACTTAGCTACTAGTTCGGCAGTGAACGTGTTAATGGACGTTGATAAAATTTTCCATGGTCTGATATGAAGCACCATTATCACATTTGGGTTCGTCTCTTATATCCAATTATGTAGCGTGTACGGAAACTACATATGGAAATAACCCAATATGATGTAGATATGAAGTAGTGTCAAGTATGAGACTTAAACTTGCTTTCTTTATTGTAATTTGTTTTATCAAACACTGTTTATTCCATTTTTTAGTTATATGAAACATCAATTGCATTATTAAATAATTCAACATTGTCATTCTATCATTCAAATCCATTTATTTAATGTCGTTTTATTTATTTATTAAAACGTCATTGTTTTAAAACCTTACGAGCTTATTTATTTATTTTATTTACGACACAACCGCGTCTTTTACAAACAAATGTACATAAGGCAAGTTAATACAAATATTTAAATTATTGACAAAATTACAAAACTTTATCTTAAACTAGCATGGTGATACAAAAAACAATAATAATAATAACAAAATAATCGTTTATGATAATTTTATACTATATAACATATGAACATTACAAAATATAAGCGAATTTAGTTAAGCAGACTGACGTAACTGTGTAATACATTTTATATGGCGGTAAAGTACTATGATTGGTTATTTGTGGAACAACGCTTATGGTACCTATGTGGATAATTGTATTTAACGAGAATTCGAATGGATAGATCTAAAAATTTAACAAGCACATGGGCTCACATACAGCACGAAATGCAATCGAAATCGAAACATTCCACATGTTGATTCTATTTTACTCAACTCCAAAGTATTGCCCTCATACGTTATATTTATATTAAATTATTTATATTGATAAAGGGAATCATAAAGTTAGTAAATCTTTCTGAATATTGTTGTGATATTCTGGCGAATAATTTATATGTTTATATTTAAAAATATATAATATATATTAAACTATAAATTGTTGCAAAACTCGTTTCCACATCTTTGTAGGCAAATAATATGCCTGGTAGCAATCTGTTTAAATATGCTAAAATAAATAAAGGTAGTAAGTAACATTGTTTTAATAAGTATTTGTAATTCTTTGATATTTGTACGAAATAAAAAAAAACATATAAGTTACTCCAAGAAAAGTGAATATTACAAATCAAAGGAAAAAAGAAAGTAAGGGAGCATTTCGAAATATCGCGTTTTGTTCAAGTGTTCCTCATTATTATCCAAATAACACACGTGCGCATAATTGTAAAAGACAAGCTTTAGTTATATTTAATTTCATTATTTTTTGTGCTTGGTTATATAAATTGCATTTTATTCATTTGAAGACATTTGTTCCGAACTACAAAGATAGATGTTACAAAGAAAGAACTAAGAATATAGAACTAAGAAGATAGAAGACAAAAAAAATCACTGAAATTCAAGTACAAAAAAAAATAAACTAACCAAACCTTAAAAAAATAATGGGAGAAGTAGAGGAAAGGAGTTCGTTCAAGGATAAGGGAGGGAAATAAAGAAAAACTAAGATGAAAGAATATTTAGAAGATGTTCGTGTCTGTGAATCATCTTCAACCTGAGAAAGAATGATCACCACTCTACATAAACAATAATTGAATTGGTTCAATATGAGAAATATCCGCAAAGCTCACGTATTGTAATTTTTTTGTGTAATGTTCTTAGCTGTGCCACCACAATCTTTTATATCGCCGAAACGAAGATAATATACTAACTCCGATCACAGAAATTCGTTATGCTCAAGCAGAGATTGTTTTTCAGTTTTCCTCGTTAGCCGCTTTTTTACGACGTCCTTTACTATCCTACTGGCACTCTGTAACCAGTAAGTTATCAACTCATGTTAAACTCGCTCTAGTCAATAATATTAAATGTTTCATTCTCAATCTTTTCTTCTCCACCGTCCTTTCCTTTCTCCATGGAGTGATGATGTTTAACTTTTATTATTAATTCATTTTGTACAAATTACGATAGAGAACAGATCGTTTAATAGATATAAAATATCAACTAATACATACTATTCAAGAGTGCTCAAAAAGTACGATAAAAGTATAAAGCTTAAATTTTATTAATATTTTTCGAGTTGGGTATTTTCTTGATTGGTATATGATAAAAGTTCATATTTGTGCTTAAAGCTATTTTGTTGACAAATTTGAAAAGAAAATGAGATTTTATATTGACTCGTGTTGTCATTTTCCTTTGAAATAGGAATTAAATTGATATGTGACCTTTTGGTTCTGAACTTGTAATAGGAATATTACGAAGGCAGGGAATAATTTCAAATTTAAATCGAGTTAAAAAAATGTGTAAATGCTTCCATACAAGGTAACTCTTAACAGCAACGCATAATTAGTTAAATCTTATTATGAGTGCGGCAACGCCGAAACAGCGGGGGCTAGTAAATTATTATCTAATTTATTCAATAACCCAAACTATATTAAACAGCATTACGGAAAACTACTCGTATGAGTTGAATGTTATTAAGCTCTCGCCGGTCACGTGTGGTTGTGATTCTTCCACCCGGTTTTGATAGTTCGCCAAGAAATATGTGCAAGCGGTGCAATGATACGACAGCTATTTTTGTAAAATATTGGCACCAAATATCCTCATCACATTCATCATAAAATCGAATTGACCAAAAGTGAGGTTTCCCATATGATCACATATTGGTGAAACTGTGATCTGTGTATACATTTACAATACTGTTTTTTTCCGCTGAAATTCCAGAAGTAATCACTAATCCTCAATTGCACGAGATTATCCTTTTAGCGTGATGAATGGAACTGGCGGTATTCAGAACTAACATGTGCCTAACATGGAATAAAGCAAATGTAAAATTTAATTACCAAAGCCTTTTATCGTAGATACCATGTTAAATCTTGATGGGAATTCTTTGTATCAACATTAACGTGGTATTCAAACAGTAGTTTGAAGAGCAATAATGAACAACAGAAATGTCATAGGGTACACCTCGTAGGTACTTGCTGCTCAAATGAAATGAACGCATCGATTTCGAAGCCTCAAGTCATTTAAAGCGGTGAAACATATTTACAAGGGAAGGGAAACACTATGTAAATGTACTCAAACTATTTAAATGTCGTTCGTTTTATCCTTATTCCGATTTCTAGGGATAGAATAATGTGAATTGAGGTATTTGCTTTTGCAGTTAGACTGAATATTAAAAATGTGATAAGTAATTTTTGTAAAAAAAAAGAAAGATGAAAAAGCACTTTGCACAACAATATATATACCTCCAATGAATAGAGGAAATGGAAACATGTGAGGCCATCATGATCTATCCATTATAAATTCAGGCCAAGTACAGAGAGGAATCGCGTCAAAAGATTTATATTCGTCATGAATGGGGATCAGCATCCGACTTCGTCTTGGCATTCCCATCGCAAAACCGAGTGAGGATTTGTGGAAGATTGAGATGAATTAATGTGGCTTAGAACACGAATTTGTTTAAAAAAAATCGCGTTCCAAGTTTAATTTGAAGGAAGTAAGTGTGGTGAATTTCAAATAAAAGAATTGCAAAAACGCGGGAGAAACGTGTCTGGGTTTGCATGTTACTTTACTGCTTTAAATCACGTGACGTAGTTTTATATTTGAAACTTGTCCTCGAGCACAAGCTATGACAACTCATTTTACGCATATTGACAGGAGAATTTTTCTATGAATTTCTGAAAATTCATACAACAGTTCTAATACATTTCCCAATTGGTACATTTACAAAGAAACCTTGTTGGTATAACGCTTTGTTTCCTACCCTGTTGATTCTGGTTAGATTTCTGATAAAATAGAAAAAGGTGCTAATATGGATTTTTCCAAGCGATCCTTTAACCTTTTCTTGGCTGATAGAAATGACCAAATGGTAAACCATCTTGATTAAATTGTACACTGCAATTTCTCCATATACGTGAATTAACTAAAACGCTTAAAAAATAATAGCGAAGTATTAAAATCTATGTTAGATATTTATTTGTGCCATCGACAGTTGAAAGCTACATCTGTAATAATGGAAAAGTCATCTAGCGAAGGGTTTTAAATAGCAAATTCTGTGTTTTTTTCTTCGTACAAATAATGGGTTCAGTTCTTATCAAAAGTGTATTTTTTAAGTAAACACCAGCAACTTGTATAGACTAATTAAAACAAAAAGCTTCAGTTATTTTAACTAAGTAATAATAGAACAAGTTGAAGGACCTTCTGAACATTGTCTACAAAAATGGTACCTCTATCACTCATTAATGTCATAAGAGAGATTAACCTGGATAGTAACACAAAAATCAGAACAAATGGGAAATATACTAAAGCCAAAAAACATTTGTTGGAATCAGACAAGGCGATAGCTGAAGCTCATTTCTCTTTAACTGCATAATGGATACCATCATTGCAGAAGTTGCATCTCTCAAGTTGGGGTACACTCTTGGTAAGGAAGCGGTGGGAATTATCTTTTATGCTGACGATGCTACAATCATCACTGAAAACAAAAATGACTTACAGAAAATGTTCACAAAGTTTGATAAATCCTGCTCAAAGTACAATATGATTATCTCCGTAGCAAAAATAAAGTGTATGACATTCTCCAAAGACCCACTAGAGTGCAGAATTTCAGTACGTGACGAGCCAATTGAACAAACAACCCAGTTCAGATATCTTAGCAGTGAACTGCTCAGCTCTCATGACCTCCCCAGATAAGTAATGCCTGAGGTAGATAGAGCTGCAGTTGTGGCGGGCTGCCTGAGAGATGTCATATGGTGGAATAAAGATATGAGAACAGATAGCAAGGTTCGCATTTATAAGACCTGTGTGCGACCTATCCTCACATATGGCATCGAAGCGAGGGCGGACACTGTATGGACCAAAAGTATGTTAAGGGCAACATAAATTAGAACTCTACGTGCTATTGTTGGGAAGACTTTGCGTGATCGTATAAGGAACACCACAATCCGAGAGGTATGTGAGGTTCAAGACGTGATCAGATGGGGACGACAGCGTCGACGATACTGGTACCAACATGTACGGAGAATGAATTCCACAAGAATCCCGTACATAGCTCTGCATGGGGTACCGGATGGACGACGTCCAGCAGGGAGACCTCCGAAACGATGGAGAGATAGCTGGAGCTCAGCATCACAAGAGGATAATCCTGTAATAATAGACTCTTGAGTCTACGGAAAGTTGAAGAAGTAGAAGAAGAATAAACGAACATCTACAAAAATGTAAAAGATCATCTATTTTACGGTGGTTCCATTTACATGGTTTTTACTTATGTACGTACTGTTTTCCTGGAAACAATAACCTACATAAATTAAGGTATAACTGTACTGCGGAAGTGTAATATAATGCGAAAACCATTTACCCTGGTTATTTTTAAAGGGTGGAATGTTGCAAGGCAACAATTTTCATTACTAAATTTTAATGTGTTCTTGCAAAGGTTTTAATTTACATAAGTGAAAACTCAAAAAATCAGTTTTCATAGTTTACGCTTTGCACGACAATATGTTTTACGTGGGATTATTTATTTTTGTCACTAATATTTGTTTTCGCCACACACTCGTATATAATTTCTGGAAAATGTCTAATATTTGTTAAGAACTTTTTTCAAATGTAAAATTATAATATACGAATCATTACTTATTTCTGGGTATAATTTAACGATCAATTTTTCAACACGAATAAATGTGTAATTTTTAAACTCCTTTAAGTTTCTTGTACTCGTAGTTAACGTGTCAATTTAAGAACTCCTAATTTTAATTTTACTACACATAATAACCGTCTGATCGACCAATTTTATGATTTAAATGTATTTAAAATGTGTTTATTTTAACCGTAAACTGCGAGCTAAAATGTCAGCAATTAAATAGAGTAATGTGAACTAGGCAAGCTTAGTTTTAGCATTTCAAGTCTGATTAATTGGAGAAAAAACTGAAGCTACGGTTCTGATTTATTTTCGACTGGTCGATATAAATTAATCAATTCTTTAATATCTTGATAGAGGGTTCTCTTAAAAAAGAAAAAGAGTTAACTCTGTATATTGAATTTATTGATTACACGAAATATCAAAATTCCCCGTAATATATTTATTATTATATGGAGGAACGAAGTATTGTATAAATGTTACCAATAAAATAAAATTTAGAAATAAGTAACGTTCATTTTACAATAGAAAAATGCATAAAAAATAAAACAATTGAAAAAAAGAAATTAACAAATAAAAACATATGTTCCAAGTGGTTTTATATAGGGTTGGCCCACTTACGGATGCCGGGTCAATTCGACAGGCCGGAGGCTGTTACACTCATAAGTTTAGATCACAGATGCAACGTACAAGCAGGCCAAAACGTCCACAGTTTCAGCGGCGGGGTGGACTGGAGAATTTCATTATTTATTTTTCTTATATTGTTTACAACTTTTAAATATCTGATATTGGCATCAATTAACAAAATTTATTACGCTATTGGGGTTTCAAATGTCTTCATCGCATCTTAATGCTGAGAATCGTGGGTCATTTCTATATCTGGAATTTGGTGCAGCATGTGTTTTCATCCACCTCGATCCAGGGTCATGTTGAATACATACAGTGTTTAAAGAGGTCCCTGCTTACTTCTTCATTTGATCCGTCCATCATGAAGAGACTTTCATGTCTACGTGACCAACCACCAGTTTCTCCAGACTTTCGTTGTTTTCCCTGGTAACATGCCCAAAATATGTTAGGACCTTTTCCTTCATGCTTCCGAAAGCCTTTCGATTATCCCTAATTCTTCGAAGATATATACATTGCTGCACCTTGTGGTTTATAGAGTATCCACAATAACATTTATAAAGGATTTATCAAGTTTTTACTTTGTTTGGAGAAGGTAGACCGGAGAAAATGTAAGCGGATCAATTTTTGAAAATTGGCAAAGCTAAAAGCCGGAGTAATCGAAGATTGTGTATGATTAATGTAATTTTCAATGAAAATTAATCACTCAACAAGGGATGCAGTATAATGCGTATAACGATAAGGAATGTTTTCTATGTACATTATATAATACAATAACTATCTGAAGTTGGAGCAAATAAGTGAAGTGCTTTGATGAAGAGGGGTTGGGACAAGATTTGGTTGAAGTAAAAGAGTTTTCTAGATGGTGATTTACCATACATGTATTGTCATCAATACTTTTCACGTATCAAATGTGTCAATAGCAATTTGCTAACGACAGCTGCTCGTAACAATTCAACAATAATGAGAATATTACAAGTGTTAATAAACTATCTTTCCATGTTTGAATTGATAGATATTTTCCCCTCCTCGTCTGGCATTTTTTAATCTTAAATCTTGATTGGAAGACTGGTTATCATATTAACGTTTTATTATAATTGCTTTTTTTTGCAATTTAAATAACTGTTGTATTTTTGTTGATTGTATTTGATAGATTACATTTGAATATTTTTTCTTTCAGTATTATTTTACTTATACGAGTATGCACTGTGTGTGTTATTTTTTAAGATGTTTATTATTTTATCTTTCATTAAGTAAATTATATAAAGGACTCTTACATGTCATTTATGTTCCCAATAAATAAAATGATATCTTTTCAGCGTATATTGTGACAATCTAGGCTATTTATTGAGCGTATTTGCTGAAACTACATCCGTATGTATGAATGCTATATATTTTGATTTGAAAAGCTATACGTTATGTATAATTAATCAAATGTTAATAAGATAGTTCACAATAGTATTCTAGTACCAATATTAATGTATGAGAGAGAAACGTGGAAGGTAAAAAATCTAAAAGTAGCCGAATAAATGTAGAAATGCGTGCATTTAGAAGAATGCATGAAGTGACAATCTATGATAGAATGTGGAATGAAATAGTCAGGAATGAATGTGAACTTAAGGTTGATGTATTGAGTTAGATCGAGAACACTCCGAGATTGTTTGGGTATGAAGATCACATGAATGAAGAAAGACTCACAAAAAATATATAGTACAAATGTGAGTAAAATGCGTGGAAAAGAAATACCTTTGAAATTATAATTGGATTAAGTAAATGATATTTCGAAATAAGAAAATGTAAAAAGTTAGATAAATTGGTAGAGTTATTTTAGAATATGCATGAATGTGGAAGATGCGAAATATGCGTGTTCAGATATGAACGTCTGCCGCTTCCTTCTCTCTGCCTACTCCATTAAAGAAACGTGGTGGTGGTTTATAAAATGTTGAAAAAGTTCTGGGATCTGAAGCACAATTACTGCTATCTCAGGCAATGCCCCAAATTCCGGTGAAAAGAGGTTTCCGTATGTTTGCTTCACTAAGTTTTCTTTCGGTCGATTTGTTTTTTCTGTTTTAACTATTTTGCTTTCTGTGCTTGATTAATCATGTGATCGTATAGCGGCAGAAGAAATATATATCCCATTTGAATTCTTTCTTCTTGTAACAAATGGCACGAAATTCCTATTGAACAAATAACTTTGAAAAAAATCAATCACTTTATATCCCAAGTCCGTAAGTAATGTTTGCGAAGGAGTAATATATTCCCCACATATTCACTCAATCCCGGGGAACAGGTGCAACCTTTCAAAAATACGAGGGGTATAAGGAATAACTCTTATTTTGTTCTCATTCACTCTAAGAATAAATATATTCGTGATCTACTGTAAAGTTTACATACATTCCATCACAAGATTTTTCTGTTGAGTATAAATAACTTCAGACTTTTTTTCTCGACACACATTCTTCGCCTCTTCTAACATATATCCATATATTTTCTGATACAACTTCTACGATTTATCAGACTTTTTACGTTTCCTTCTTTCAAAATATAATTCTCTTGATCACTACCACTTGCATTTGCACTATACCATACATTTGCTTTGTTAGTATTTCTTTCTTTATTCTATGCGCTGATCTCAGTGTAGATTGTGCGTAAAGGTTATTTTATTTTATCGAAGATTTTTAATATCTGTAGTAATATACTTATTATCAGCTCGGCTGATTTTAGTATTGGATACATCTAGCCTCTCTTTTCCTCTATTTGTTCTTATCATGGGACATTGTTCCTAGCTACTCTTCTGATGTCATCTGATCATTTTAAGCTTATCCTTGGTCGTCACTCCAGTACTTTCTGGATCCACTTATCAACGGCATATATGGCATATGTGCCCTGCCTTTTTTCACCTTTGGTTGTAACCCTCTCAGTAACACGAATGACTTTGGTCTGCTGCCTTATCTATGTGTTCGCCTTACGGTTCTATAATGAGATATCCAACAATCTTCTCATGGTGGTCCTCTGTGTCATGCTGATCATATGTGTTACTTGTACATATATATGTATAGTAAGTACATTAATAGTACTGAGTAAATAAACATTTAATAAATACGTACCATCAAAAGCGAAGAAGATTTTTTCTATCATGATATACTTCCTACGCCTCCCCTATATCCAAACATCTTGTCATACAGTTGTTCTGTTTCTCTCAATTCTAACTTTTGATCCTTTCAAAATTTCATTTAGTTTGTCCGACCATTCTTTTCTTTTTCGGTCCACTCATGCTTGAAATTTATATTTGTTTAATTAGTATTTCGTCATCCATTGATTCAACATGTCCATACCACCTCTTTGTGAGCCTATTTAACACATTAGCTCATGTTCATTCTTAATTATTTCTTGTTCATCCATACGTCTATACTAAATCTAACTTTCTTAAGAGTGTACGGTCGCACTGTAAAATAATCTAATTTCTTCCTAATGACAGTGTGGGTGGATGGAACACAATTGCATGTACCTCTTGTAAGAAATTGATATTGTTTGGTTGAGTATGTGTATTTTAATGCCACATTAACTTTGTTCCCTATTGCATTTCGTTGTCGAAATATTTTTCATATACTTCGATTGTTCTTAAATAGCAGAAATCTTCAACTCGTTCATATTTTTATTGTTTTAACATTCAATTGCCTTTCGATTGCAAAATTTACGAATGTGTTTCTGTTTATTTGCTAATTAACTTTTTTTCATTACCACGGAATGATAATAAATATTTAGAAGTTTTCATATATTATCGAGATATTTTAGTATTATCTAATAAGATTAATTTTAAAATACCAAATAAGATAAATTATAATATCGTGGGTGTATTTTCATAATTTATACTTAATTTGTTTCGTAGCGTGCCAAAGCAATTAAACATGCTTCATAAGAGTTTGAAAATTTGATTACAAGTTAAACAGGTAAAGTGAAACGTATCAAATGAAGTGTGTGTATATAATGCAGAAAAAAAGTGTAAAATTAAATGAGTTATCATTTTGACTTTATTCTCCTCAAAAGCGTTTTTACTCGGGATTCGAACCCACTTTTACTGACAGATTAAAAATATTACAAAATAAATACATATTAGTTGAGTGCAAACATATGAAGGTAATAACTACGGCCATTATGTTACATACTTTCCCGTATCTGCAAGTGTTTAGAAAAAATATTTAGTGAGAAAACCGCAGTAAACTTACCAAGAAAAGACGAACTACAGAGAACCTTTGTAGATCTTCCGATTTGTGATAGGAAATGTGAATATTTAATATTAGTAATTTGTGATAGAAGATTTGTGATGCACAACGGACACTATTATTGAGTTTCGTATGCATAACTATTACGGGTTTTTTCAAACCACATTTGACACATGTTCGCTTAGTGCGTCGTTACCATAAACTAAACATGTGATTTTTTTATTTTTGTCGCATTTGTTTCCTTTTGCGGTAATCAAAAAACATCGAGCACCGAAAAAACAACCTATTTTGTTAATGAATCTTCTAAATGACGCCAATAAATACCACTTAATCAATTGGGGTAAACAACTCTCAAAAATATGCGCTCAACTATTACTTTTACAATAATATACAATATATTCAGCACGTTTGTAATAAAGAATGCATTGAAATTTTTATTTAACGCTATCTATCCGAAAAATAAAAAAAAACTATTTTCTGGACAATCTATATGAAGAGAAATGTGTTTTTCTATAATAAAATTGATTATTTTTCTTCCAATGAAATGTTAATATTTTGATTGAATATAATTTATATGTATATTTTAATTTAAGATGGAGTTTTATGGTGTAAATTAATGCTTTAAAAATGAATAAGGAAACATGATTTGTATTTGAGTCAAATTTATTGAACGCGATAAATTTGATTTAACTTTAAAACAAAAGCAAAAGACTGTTTCTCAAATTAAGTTTTGCTGAAACGGAAAAGTAAAAGCTTTTATTAACTGTCGCGAAGACACAATTTCAGTCTAAGACATTCAACCCAAAGCGTTGACGGGATAATTATTTTAGGTAGCGTGGGTTTTATTATGTATTAAATATCACCCTTTCTAATCAAAAAATGATAATTTATGATTTTTCCAGACGGCGCCTCTCTACTTATCCGTACAACGCCGCATAGATTACAAACGTTGAAAGATAATAAATTATATGCCCACATAAGTACGTTTTTTTAGTGGGCGTCGAAATTATACTAACAAGATTATTATATTAATGAAATGTTATATTAAATAAATTATTATATTAAATAAATATTATATTAAATAAATAATTATTATATTAAATAAATACAACTAATGAAATGTTCACCATCCCTAGAGTTAAAACCTCTTTTGCCCAAAGGCAATATGCTTATTTGGCTCCCATTACATACAATGGCGTGCCGACTTCAATAAAAGTAAAGGTAGGAAAACCATTTAGACAGTCGATCAGAGCGTGGTTGTTATTGCGACAGGATTTTGAGTACTTGGGCTTTCAGGATGAATGACGAGTAGAAAGGATTTATGTGAGCTCGTGAGTGTGGGTCTCTTCTTGTTGTTTTAATTTTGGATGTTTTTGTATTTGTGTTTCTGTGTGTTTTTCTTTTTTTCTTCTTTTTTTTTTGTTTTGATTTTTATTCTTATGATTGTGTGCGGTATATTGTGGGATGAATATTTTTGGTCTTTCTGGAGTGATAATGTGTGAGGAGTTGAGTTTCGCAAGATGTTTCCAGTTGTAGTTGAGTGTCACTGTTTGTCAGGTTGATGAGAGCGTGCAACGGGGTTTTTTTGTGTTATCAAAAATCGGAAAGAAGTATCGATTTATTTTTTCATGCTAAATATCCTCAGTGAGATACAGGCAAAAGCCTAGTTTACTGGGGATATGACAAATGAAAGGCAACAAACCCAGATCCATTAAAATTATATGTCCAAATCAAATTACCTGTTGTTTTTTCTCAAATTGTGTATATTTCTTGTCATGTGTAATAATAATAATAATAATAATAATAAATATTGAATCGATGATTTTGGAGACTGTGTAAATTTTTTATTTTTAGTAATACTAAGTCATTTTCTCAAAGCTAATGTACCAGATGGGTTAGTATTTGTTTGAATGTTAACTTGGAGGCAACCTCTACCTTTATATCATAACACTCAACTTACATATATTTATATTGTTTTTAACACAATGACTGCTGAATAATTTCTCTCATAATTACCGTGCTGTTAAAAAAATAAAAAAAGCAAGTATAATTCATTGCCCTTACACACCCTATCAGTACCGTAAGGTTACCCTGGGTTACCTTGTTTATTAATTCACCCAAAGAAATTGGTACGTTCTTTTCTCAATTTCTTTAGGGGAATTAAAAAAACCATAGACGTGTCGAAGACCCAGCAAAAATGCATATGAACGCACAGCGTTTTCAGCATAGAACGTTTCTGTCTATTATCATATAATGGGTTCAAGTCCAGATTACGAGCACTCCTGACCAAAGTTTGCTCTCCACGCAAATTTTTCGTTTAATATTATTATTGCTTGCTTCGTTATGATAATTTTTGTTTGAGTTAACTGTCATAAATACATTAAAAAACACTTAACCAACAGCAGATAGATCATTCGAATATATAGTAAGATTTACGAAAATTAGAAAGAGTATGTACCCAATCTAATGGTTATTACCACAACGTTCCTATGCCTACATTCAACAAACAACCTTTATTATGAAACTGCTTATTTATTTTTATTTTCTATGATTCTGTGTACTGGTCGATTTTGTAAAACGCCTGTATTTCAGCCAATCGGTACCCAATTTCTTTAAAAGGGATTTTTGCCTGGTTTCCTCACCTGACTTACGAGTATGTCTGAATTTATATAGCTGATATTAACTCGTAGTATTTTTTTTCCAATTTATTATTGAAATACAATAATATACTAAACACTATAGAATAATATTTTTTTCCAGGGACTTAATATTGTCGCCACTTGACTGAGTCAGAAGCTAAGATAATAAACACGCTTACACGCTTACAAAATCTCTCATAAGTTTTTAAAAACAATTATTCACATTTCTCCTATAAATAAGCATTGTTTATGCAATTTTTAAAACTGAATGTAATATGTGTTTTTACCATTTCAAAATTTTATCTATTTATTTTCATAATTGATCAAAATGTAACATTTCTTCTTTTTAATTAATAATGAAGGAGAAACTGTAAAACGAGACGCTTGTCTTTCAATCCAGGGAGTACGGATATACCATCATACTTTATATGATCTTCCTCTACCGTGCCTTCTACTCACATCTGCACTGTACATTTGTTTTATTAGTGTTTCTTCATTAGAACCCAGATTTATTTAAAAAAAATCAGCCTAGTTTTTACTTAATTCCAATCTTTCTGGTTTATTAAAAGAGGTTGTCATATAGCCTTCCAGGCTGTTCTTAATATAATGAGAGTGTATTGCAATACAATACAATACAAAATTAAACATTTGATGGAAATATTATATCATAAAAATAAAAAAATAGAATCAACACAATATATTAATAAATAAATACAACACAATATATAAATAAATAAATAGAATATATTAATAAATAAATAAATAAATAGAACACATTATTAAAAAATATTGTATATTATTATATAATATATTATTAATAAATAAATACAACACAATATATTAATAAATAAATAAATAGAATCAACACAATTCACCTCACGACTGTGCACAGTTACAACAGGACCTAGACTCCCTAGTCTCCTGGAGTGAGCAAAATCATCTTCTGTTCAACATTAATAAATGTGTCTGTGTATCCTATAGTCGATCGTTTTCACCAATCCACCATCAGTATACTTTACAGGGAGTGGCACTAAAAGGAGTTTCTGAATTCAAAGATTTGGGCGTAACCTTTGATGTCGGACTCACGTTCGTTAACCATGTCTCACGTTTGAAATCGGACTGTTACAAACTACTCGGTTTTATAATGAGAATATCAAGAGAATTTAACAGCACCGATATCCTCCGAAACTTATATAATTATCTAATTATAACCAAATTAGAATATGCATCTACGGTTTGGGCTCCTCATCAGCTCAAATATAAAAGCAATATAGAACAAATACAAAAAAAAATCCTCAGATATCTATGGTGTAGAATAAAGGGCGATTACCCAAGATATGCTCACCATGCCGAACTTCTCACGGTGTGTAACTATAGAAGCCTCGAAACAAGAAGGCAAGAATCCATTGCGATATTCCTAATAAAGGTTTTCCAAGGTTGCTTTAACTGTCCCGCTATTCTAGAAGCACTAAGTTTATATGTACCCAATAAATATAGCCGTGCAAGGAATCACCCTCTGTTCTACATACCAACTTACAGGACGAATATCATGGCTAAACACTCAGTCACGCGTGGTATAGATATATTGAACCAACTGAATGACACGGTTGATATATTCTCGGTACCGTCTAGCAGTATGAGAAGAATCCTGGCTGATATTATTCCTAACGAATAAGCTAACGCTAGAAGCAGACCCTCTTTGCGTAACAGGAGAAATCCGTGTCAAGTGGATAAAAAAAACGTATTGTACTAGAAATTATCAAGAATCAATGTTGTGTTCAATAAGTAAAACAAATGAAAGAAAATGAATTTCGACTTGCGAGGCGAGGTATCCGAAATTATCGATTAAATATAAATTTATCTTAGGGGTAAAAACATTCGCCTGTTGATACACAAGAAACTTTATTTATTTTGGATAATTGCAAGGCAGTACTCATGAATTACGTTTGAAGTAATCAGTGATTTACAGTTCAAAGTGTTTTCTTTTATTTTAGTTTTGCTATAATAAATTTTGATTGTTTATTTATTTTATGATTCTCAAATTATGTATTAAAAATAACGTTTATTTAAAATATTTTTTAGGATTAAACTTTTTATATTAGTGTTAAGATTATTTAACGTTTTGACAACGCCCATCAATATATGCTGTTGCACCATTAATTGCAATGGCTTCCACTATTTCACAAGAGCGTAAACGTTTATTAAAAACTTATAATTCATGGTTTGTTATTATTTTAAACATGACTGTTTTAGCGAAACAAAATAAATATTTATTATTATTGACTAAAATTAATAACGATTAATAATAATAATTATTATAATTAATAATAATAATTAATCATAATAATAACAATTAATAATTATAATTAATAACGATTCTATGCAAGGGATTAATTATTATGACTTGCATAAAACAATATTAAAAAAAACGAACCTTGTTCCAAATAAGCAAGTAAAAATCATTGTGAATGTAAAGAAAAAAAGGTAAAACAGTAATTTTTGTACTAATTCATTTGAAGTGACAATGTTTTTTCGCAGATTGTTATAGCCAGACATTTTTTATTTACTTATGTCAAGTGTGTTACAAACTAGGCTACGGAGTTTGTCAAAAATAGTAATCAGAAAGCAATCCCTGGCTGGATGTCAAGTGTCTTACAAACTAGGCAACGGAGTTTGTCAAAAATAGTAATTAGAAAGCAATCCTTGGCTGGATGTCAAGTGTCTTACAAACTAGGCAACGGAGTTTGTCAAAAATAGTAATTAGAAAGCAATCCATGGCTGGATGTCAAGTGTCTTACAAACTAGGCTACGGAGTTTGTCAAAAATAGTAATTAGAAAGCAATCCATGGCTGGATGTCAAGTGTCTTACAAACTAGGCAACGGAGTTTGTCAAAAATAGTAATTAGAAAGCAATCCATGGCTGGATGTCAAGTGTCTTACAAACTAGGCAACGGGGTTTGTCAAAAATAGTAATTAGAAAGCAACTTGCAAAAATAGTAATTAGAAAATACGAGGAACGAAACATAGTGTGACTATGTATAACAAAATACGGAACGAAACGAAACATTGTGACTATGTATAACGAAGCATTGTGTGACTATGTATAACAAAATACGGAATGAAGTGATTAGGGATCAATGTGAACTTCAGGTTAATGTGCTGAGTAGGATGAGATGGTTTGGACATGTAGAATGAATAAATGAATGGAGAAAGACTAACAAAACAAATATACAGTGCACATTTGAAGGGGTAGGATGGTACAGGAATACCGATGAAAGTATGTTTGGATCAACTGAATGATGTTTTGAACAAAGGGAATGTAAAGTCAGAAAAAATCATATGAGTTGTATTAGAAGGTGTATGAATGCAGAATATGTGAAAGGTGTGTATCGTGAAAGAAAAATTAACTCATATAAGTAGTCATGTGAAAATGCATACAAAGCTCGTACTAATTACCCACTCTGTTCTACTGGTTTTAGACCATTAATTTGTTGCATATGCACCATTGTAGAATAAAATATTTTACCTGGTAGACCACTAAGGACAGTTTTACCTGAAAATATGAGTTAGTTCATAACTATGATGATAGTTGCATGGTGATTCCATACAAAATCAAATGCTGGGAGTTTTTTGTGTCTTCTAATGTTAAATCAAAAAGTTTTTAAAATTATCCAGTAGCGCTCCATTATCCGCGGGATCTGTGTTTGCGGTTTCACTTAGCCGTTTATTGCGAAAAAAAACTGAAATATATATCTTTAATCTCGCACAGAATCAGTGCCACCAACGATAAAGGCAGGCCTACCAAAAATACAACGATCCATCTCAAGTCCTCCACATGATCAGTTTAGCTCCATATTTCTCTGTGATCGTTTTACTACCTTATCTCAGTATTTGTGTATTATAAGACAGAGAGGCAAAGATCCCGTTTTAAGTGTCAGCCAGGAATAAAATGCTTAAAATTCTTGAGTTAACGAAACGAAGAGAAAACATTAACTGCCGTTACTATTTAGAACGTTTGGAAATAACGAATTGTCTATTCGTGAAGTGCTTAAAAACGAGAAAAAATTATGCTATTTTCACTGTAGCACCTCAAACAGTAAAAGTTACACGCATGGTACGTAAAAAAATCGGATTCGCTATCATCCGCGGATTTCGCCATCCGCGGAGGGACTTGAAGCCTATCTCCTGTGGATATCGGGGGACTACTGCATTTTACCATAATTATCTCTAATTCAACATTTTTAAAGCAAAACTGTATTATTATTTTATTTAATCAATTTCGATAACGTTATCTAACGCTTTGATACGTCGATGGTAAAAGAGAAATGATGGATTTTGTAAGTAAACAATTTATTAATTGTGTTATCAGATGAGATAATGCTGTTCAAAATGCAATGCAAATATTCTATACATTTTGAGATATCTAATGCAGTAGGATTCATCAATATTTATGAACATCAAAATAGTAGATATGATATTTACAAGTAAACTGTACTCATCATCAAATGCTTTTTCTTAATGGTAGTTATTTCAATATGTTTTTTTTTCAGTTACAGTGTTCTTGATATATTTATTTATTGAAAACTTCGCAATTAAAAAAATATAACCAAATACGAAGAAAAAATGATGTGGAACTATTTATTGATTTATAAACGTTCCAATGTACCTTATAATAATAATAATCCAAAAGTAAGTATTTCACACATTAAATAGGAACAGAATATATAGTATAACCAATTTTTTTTTCAAAGAAATAGGCATACAAGCGCATGAAACTATATGTTACCAACACAATACAGGCCCGTTGAAGGCGGACTGCCCGCAATGCACCAAACCATGCGTCACTCTTGACACCAGTGTGAAAGGGGAATACAGCTGCCTAAAAAAATGAAATAAAATATAAAGGACAGAACCAGAGATTTGTAACTTCAAAAAGCTACTTCAGCATGGGAAAAATACAACAATAGATAAAAAAAAATACAGTTAAAAAGCAGTCCAAATAGTTATTTAAAACTCTATGAGAGAGACACGAGATTCCATCTCAAGTCTCAGATATTCGGAAGTGCCTTTTCAGACACTCCTTATAGGTCAATAAACTAATTCCTAATACGAGTATGTCAGAGATTGCAGCGTTCTTATTTTAAATCCTTTTGAGTCCAAGTAAGGGAGAATTTGCAATTATGTTGCTATTGTGTGAGTATTGTTACCAGATGAACTCTTTTACTAGACTGAGGCCCTTTTTAATATTTTTTGCACTATAGGGAATTAAATCTCTTTTTTGTGCACAAAAAAATGTTTGCAAAAGGATATTAAAGCACTTCAAGATTTTTGTATTCTGCAGGATCCATGTAAATAAAAAATTTTCGAAATAAAATCAGATTAAAATAAAATACGAGGGTTGGTAAAATATAACGAGATTTTTTTATTTTCTAGGGCTGTTGGGTTTTGATTGAGCTCATCTTTTTTTCTCACGTTGGCGACACTGCCTGTGATGTACATTTCAATTTTCATCTATATTGGATGGGCAACTTGTGTTTGATAGGCCATTATAATATTTACAACGCACTTTAACATTTTTTTAGGCAGCTGCGATTTTAAAAATGTTTTTTAGGCAGCTGCGATTTTGAAATTTTGCGATTTTAAAAATGACTGAACAAAGGTTTTTTTTCTTTCTTTGAAGTTTGACGCCGTTTGCGCGAAGCAATCAGAAGAAAATTATTCAAGTTGTGAGCAAGCAACAACGGTTCACACTTCACTACTAATTCCTGATTTTTTGTTCAAAACTAACACTGTCGTGATGCTGCAGCCACCGTATTAACCAGATATGCCCTCTGCGACATTTTCCTGTTCCAGAAAATGCAGAGGACATATAAAACTCAACGGTTTGCAACCACAGAGGAGATAAAGGCAAAATCACTAAAGGCTATCTCAAAAAGTGTTTTTCACAATTTTTTTGCGGATTGGAAAAAAACGTTGACAAATGTGTATTTTATCATATGGATACTATAATACTTTGAAGGAGACTATATAAAGATTAGTGTTTGAATAAATACTTTTTGATAAAAATGGAAATTCTCATTGTCAATTTAATTTTGTAGCGATTCACCTACAAACAAAAAATACATTACAGACTGGGTCAAAGGCGAAGCAAGTTCGCCCTTCATAGTAATCTGAGTCAGACCACGTTTTTGTTAAGACGGTCACGCACAATATGTTTTTCCCCTGACGTCTCAGATATTTTACGGTTTAATTAATATGACGTTATTATTACCACACACCCATTACCTGTCCAATATTATTACGATAGGTCGCCATTAACTATTTTACGTTTACTTTGAGGATCATAGTTACTCAAGTGATGGTATATAGAACAGCTTAAGCGATTGGTACAGTTTTTTGATACCGTGATATTTAAAGATAAGGAAGACCAAAAAACTATTGATTCGATAAAATAAATGTTATTTTTATCCCTTCCTTACCTGTGATGTGTAACTAGTACACATTGCTTCTAAAAACTTTAATATCTCTATAAATATAATAAATACTGGGTTCAGATTTTAGGTATTCCTCCGTAATAATTCCTCCGAAAAAATAATATTAATAATAATTAGCAGTTATCGGCCACACCACAGCTATTTTGTTTGAATCGGGAATAAATTCACGAACATAATCAAACGTGTGCCAGTGTGTGACGTATTTATATTCATTCTAAAAAACCACTATGGGTGAGGAAGTGACGCTATTCACGTCTCACTCTCACTCTACTTCGGTATATGGGAACGCAAGAAATAGAATCTCAGTTCGCTCGTTTCTCTCGCTTCAGTGGCTCTCGGGCATTCGTTTGAGGTGGTCTCTTCACCCGTTTTGTGAACGTCGGCCGTTGTTTTTTTAATTTTTTCAGCAATTAAATTTTAATTATTATCCCTTTTGACTTCAAATTTAATTAACTTAAGCGATTGGCTATGTATATTTTTATTTTTCCGATTTTAAATCGCTATTTTTACATGTGTATTGAATACCCAGCACCGGAACGCGCGGATTAGCACAGGAAGGGAAAGGTTATAGAAGAAAATGTAAAACTTAGAGAGATAGCTATGTTAAATAAAGTCAATTGGGTGCTTAAAAATATATACTCAAACCGGACAGAGTCAAAATCTGCTAAGTTGATACTCCGCAACAGTATCTAATACCAACGTTGATGTACATATAATATACAAGTCGAGCGTGGACATGAAAAAAAACTGAAACTGAGAAGGGGTGTGACATTTTTTTAGATAATACAGTATGAAATGATTAGGGATGAACTTAAGGCTGATCTACGAATGAATGACGGATAATTAAAAAAATATATAGTGCAAATGTGAGTAGAAGGCGTGGGAGAGGAATATCAAATAAAGTGTCCTTGGATCAAGTAAGTGATATTTGGAAAGAAAGAAATGTAAAAAGTCAGATAAATCGTAGTTGCATAAGAAGGTGTATGGATGTTAAAGTGCGCTAAGGATACGTGTTAAGATAAGAAAGTCTGACACTCTGATTCCCCCCCTCAATCTCTTTTCCTCACCTATTCTTAAACTACAATCGATTCCGCACACGAGCCGTGAGGGATTGCAGCCGGATAATTTAGAAACTCTCGAGAAATATAAAAAAAAAACTACTAAGTGTGCCAGTTACTCACAGGAAACGCTTTTCATTATGAATATATCATATTTCATGAAACTTTAAGTTTCGTTTTATCTTTATTTTATTGTCTTTCTATACGTTCCGTCAGGAAAGCAGGGATGCCACAAACGCTTTTATCTAGATAATTCTACAGCATGGTACCTCTATTCCTTCGATGCCGTGGGCGAAACAGTTCCCAGGCGATGTATAGCTGTTGTATTGATTTCTTTTAAGAGCGTTAGAGGATTAACCGAACGGCGCCGAGCTCTGGGGAAACCATAACTACAGCTTATTCTGATATATTGTTTGCAATTTTCTGTCAGTAAAAAAGACTACAGAAAAATGCTGCCCGAAATAGATTAAGGTCATATTCCCTTTGATCGGCGACCCCATGGATTATTTGAGGAAAATAAACATGAGAAATGAAATGAGATATAAGGGTGGACTCAATGAAGCACAAATACCATGCTAGAGCAAGGCAGGTCCAGGTGGTGGGCCATGTACAAGCTTTACGGCACCGACACTTCTAGAAAATGGAGTTGAAGATGAATATTGGATATGAAGAAGGTTGTACTTATTAGTCTGGTTCTGTGATTTACTATATAAAGTAGTTAATTGAAAACCGAACGAAGTGATTAGGGATGAATGTGAACTTACAGCTGTTGTGTTGAGTAAGATAAAAAAGTGTATTCTGAGTTTGTTTGGGCACACGGAACGAATACATAGAGAAAGTCTAACAAATCAAATAAATAATGCAAACGTCAAAGAAAGGCGTGGTAGAGGAAGACCATATAAATTATGATTGGATGATATGAATGATATTAAAAAAAAACAATTATAAGAAATAAGACCAATTGTAAAAGAAGTTGTAAAACAAGGTGTAAACTAAGGTGTACGGATGTGTATGAGTTTTAAAAAGTTGTACAAAGGGTTTCTTTAAAAACAACGGCTATTTTAGTTGTGTTTCTTCAAACTCAATACTGCTTGAATAGATTTTCTTCGTAATTCATTCTTTTTACAAACCAAAGGTTTAAATCAGTGTTTCCCAACGTCGGGTCCACGCCTCATAGGGGCGCAATTTGATTTTTAAGGGGGACAATTCGAAAATTGACTCGTTCAGAGTTTAGTCGTATTTTGATCGCTTTGTCGCGTCACCGTTACGTTGGGGAAGGGGGGGGGGGGGCATACGAATTTTAGAAAGGCTTAGGTGGGGCATAGCACAAAAAACGTTGGGAAACACTGATCTAAATGCTCCTTTTCGTATTTTTAATTCGCAATCTTTTATCTCTTTGTATTTTATTCTGACTCATAAAATTATTTTTATGACATTGCATTACACACGAATTTGTCCACATTTCTTAAGCTTTCGTTGCTCTTTTACCTCGTTCACAACTCACTTGCATATCTTTGTGATGTGAATAATCTGCCTTTATCAGCTGTCAGCTATGTTTCTCGGGGATGTTCGGTCGACAGAGATATATATTTTTACTGATGCTAAAAGTTAAGATTTCATCTTATCCTTTTGCCATCTTTTATATTATTTGACAACCCTTATCAATTTCTATATGACATCAAGCATGAGATTATATCATGAAATAAAAATACTTCATTTTTTAAAAAGAAAATTGCCCTTTTAAAGGAAAATATTTGCTTTTAAAGTAGATAAAAAATCGATTTCTCTTCGCAGTTAATTTTCCGTTTAATATTCTACATCGCGTTTTCAAGAAATACTTTTATTTTGATACTTTTTATTACCATATAACTTATTAAAATATGATGATAAAAAGAAAATTTGATAAAAGAAGTACGTGGATTAAAAATGTCCTTGTTAAATCTGAATTTAATCCGTAATTGTCAAACTTGAACATTTTATTCCCATTAGTATAGTGCCCCATTAGGTACTAGGTCTTGATGCACTGTGCTGCGTTTTAAGACTTCTTCAAAATAATTTATAACACATTAAGGGAGAAACTTAAAAGTTCTGACAATATTGTTTTACATGTTTACTAATCACAATTCTCCTTCATATTTTTGTGAAAAATTCCAAGTTCTTCTACACATGGACGTTCTCTTCTGTGCATACCGTCATCATCGTCGTTACTGGGCCTCGTCGAGGATCCTCTCGACATTCCGAAGCCAATTCAGTAGGAAAGCGAAGCTGTGCCGTGGAGTCTTTTTGTTTGTTTATTTTTTCTTTTAAATATGTGTGCCGTTGCACACCAGCAAACTTACCGGCCACACTGCTGTACTGGATCCGATGGTACACCGAAGTGAGACGATCGGAACACATCGGCATGCTTCCTTTTTCTCTTTTTTGTAAGAATTGATATGACGGAAGTCGAAGGTATCTTTATACCCTCGAATACTAGGCGGAAAAAATGCCTGTGTTATTCGAGGGGAGTAGCGAGAAAGGAGGTTCGAACCGGCGACCTTCCGCACGGAAGTCCAGTGCGTTACCGCGCGACCATGCATCTTATTTGCATACCAGCACATATGGAGAACTTTATTGTATACAAAATGCACTATATCTCATTTAACACATCTTCATTTGCGGTTCACTCTGCACGATTGTGGAACAAACTTTTAAGAAATAGCAGATGCACACCATCCTTATTAACGTTGAAGTGAGAATAGAAAAAAAAAATACATTATTCAGAATATCCTTTCATCCTAATTTCCCTTTGTTTACCCTTTAACGAATTCCTTTTTTCCTAGTTCTATCATTATTATTTAGAGACTAACCATTCATTTGTTATTTGCACTTGAATTGAAAAAAATATTTTTTTGTAAGATCTGTGGATCAAAACAAATGAATGTATCCCAGATGAGCTGGTTTGTTGGAACAAATTGCTGTTAAGCAATAAGCTCGCTAGATGTACAGTGTATAACAATGTACACAAAAGAATTAAAAAATATTATATGAAACTTAGTGAGATACTTCCATCGCACTCTGCCGAAACTTTTCTATAAATCTACTTATCTTTCGTAATATACTCTATATCTTTCGTAATATATTTTCATATCACACTATAAGAAAATCTGATTCATGTAAGGGAGAAGGAAATATGGCTGTTTTCGTAAGAAATATCCTATAATAATTTTGAGAAAATGTGAGTAGATTTTTAAGCGGCCTTATACTAGTCTCAGTTGTATAATAAGCTTAAAAGTAAAATTGCTTCACCACTTCTTCCCCGTGTAACACCTTATAACTGGATCATTGCAATTTTATTCTCGTTTCGGTGTAGCGTCGGCAAAAAAGGAGCTCTTTGAGTCCATTTTATGTCGTTAAAATGTCTTCTCCCTTCTGACTTCTCTGTGCTGCCCGCGATTAATTTAAGGGTATAAAATGGGCTCTCATTAAATAAAAGTTGAGCATTACTTGTGATTACAGAAAACGAAATATATTCCAAAGGGAAATCCAATTATAAAAATATTAGAAAACGGTATGCATTAAAATTTCAAAACACATAACTTTTTGGAAGCGTTTTTTGTAAATATTTTCATAATTTTGTTGTAATATTTTATTTAAATATTCGTTACCATTTTTTTGTTCTTATCATAATTTATTTTTATATATTTAAATATTATCAAACAAAGCATTTCTTCTTTTATCTTTGTATTGCTGACAAAAGCAACAAACTCGTATAACCCAACTATGTACGAAATTTCTACATATCTCCGCTGAAAAAAATCCCTTTGTTTCAGAACACGGATGTGTTCTCAATCTGCTGATGAGAGACTCTTTTGAATGCTGACACACCTCACCTTATTTTGCACATATTTACTTGCAGTTTGACGCCGGTGACATTATAGAACGCACTTCGAAGATTTATTTTATGTAGCATCCTAAATCACGTTTTAGAGAGAAATGGATATATTTATTACATTTCTAAAAATATCCTTCCATCCTAATTTTTCTTTGTATACCTTCCTTATTTTTTGACCAATTCCTACCCTTTAGTTCTTCCCATATTTTTTAGAGATTCGCAATTTTAAACTTAAATTGAAAAGCAGATATTTCTTAAAATGTAACATGGATTAAAATAAATTTAAAATTAAAACAACCAAGGTAAGTTGTTTGGTTTGGAGAAATTGCCGTATAGCAATAAACCATGTATAACCTTGTACACAAAATAATACACAATATATGTATCCTTTAATAGGAATTAACATAAACTCGTATGTATCTTTATGTTCGTGACAAATGTTTGATATACAGAAATATTGATCTTTTCCGACTGACATTAAACAGAAAGAACTTGCCAAGTGTTCTTCCTTTATTTCGCGGGCTATCCCTTTAGAATAGGATCTCGGATATTGTTTTTTTTTTAATCTGAAAAATGAGTTTAAATTTAACAAAAGCATACTATTGATTGGAGTTAGTTGTATCAACAAGAAAGAGTTAGTTCTTATTTAATTATTGTATACTGTATTTATTATAGGTTTTCTATGTTTTTATGTTTTGCTTGTATTGTACACATATATGCAAGCTATATAAAATTGGATAATTAAAACATAATATTATGTGAAGATTTCATACTAATTGATTTTTTTTTTAAATCAAGGAGTTTTATTTCTAAATAATCCCCATAACTGGATTTGTCATTCGAGGTATAAATATTTGACATGATTTTATGAATATACTGGATGTTCATTCTAAAATATTCCAACCCACTTTGAACCCTTTTTGAAAATTAGCAAAACCTTAATCGGGAAGTACGAGCTTGTGTGAATTTGTTTTTATAATAAAAAAATGTAAAAGCTGGAGATTTTCAGGCTTGGCTTAATTTAAACGCTGGAAATTTGCAGGCTTTGCTGAAATTTAACATACATACGTACATACAATCACACAATTTATCTTTAGAGGTAGGCAGAGAGAACAGAACGTCACACATTCTAATCTCTACACGCATCCTTCACTTATTCTTCATTCATAAAGCAACTACGATTTCCCTGACTTTGTGCATTTTGTATTTCCCAAAATATCTTTCTGGATCCAACCATATTTTTTTAATCATCTTATCTCATGCTTTCTAGGCACATTTATATTGTATTTATTGCATTTTGTTAGTATTTCTTGATTCATTCGTTTTACAAACCTAAACCGTCTCAGATTGATATTCATCTTACTTAAAACATCACCATTAAGTTCAAATCCATCCATATTTCATTCCGTATTCTTTCATATATTGGTACTCCGTGTATTTTTCTCAGTTCACTAATTTTTACAGCATTTATTCGGCTACTTTCAGTCTTTTCAGGCAACGGTCTTGATCATATTAAAAAAAAAAAACATTCGACCATTTATCTACCTATTGGGCTTAAAACCACTTAAGTAGGCACCCGTTGGGCTCAGAACTACTAGAGTTGACATGTTTTGAGATTAGAATCTTTTGAGTAGACACCCTTCAGGCTTGAATAGGCTCCTTTCAGACGTTGATCAAGAGAAAGAACCTTTCGCTTATTTGTTATCGTTTAGATAAATATTGATGCTTAATATCATTTTCATTGAGTGGGACCATTTCGGGTACCATTGAGATTCGAAGCTGAAATCAAGCCTCTTACCAACTAGGTTACGGATATTGGAATGTTGGGGCTGTTCTGTTCGACAAAATAGAACAAGAAAATGTATTTATTTATTATTTATATTTTAAAGAATTATTCGTTTTTTTTTCTTCAAGTTTAAAACAAAACAAACATAACACTAAACGTCATGACATATTATAAAACAACAAGATAAATGCTGGTACGCAAAGTTTCATTTTGAATATTTTATTCAAAATATATGTGTATGTACGTAAATGAGGGCTCTTTGTTGAGATTTAGGCCATAAAGAAAATTTCCTTTCAAAAATAATATTCCTTCCCCATAACACAGTTTCTCTTTTCACGTGTTATTAACCAATAATATTACCCACGTCGTAAAATATTGTACAAAACATACCAACCATGTTATTAGCACAAGGAAAATTCACATTTTCAAAAAATTGTGACTAAGTGTATATCGTGATTTGAAGCAATATTTGATTAACAGTCAAACATACATGACAATTGACCTGTGGTATTTTTTTTTTGATAATATAACTAGTAGTCTTACCCGGCTTCATCCGGGTGTACATTGAGATAGAGAAAATCGGTCTATGTTCTAGTTAGATACTAGGTTTATAGTAATTCCTGATAATAATCTTATAAAATTATTGGTTTAAGTATATATCATGATTTAACGCAATATTTGATTAACAGTATAAAATACATGACAATTGAGCTGTGGTATTTTTTATTGTGTAATAATGTACTAGCAGTCTAATATGGGTTCACGGGTGTATGTTGAGATAGAGAAAATCGGTCAATGGCCAAGTTAAAAACAAGGTTTATAGAAATTCCTGATAATAATCTTATAAAATTATTGGTTTAAACATGTATCATGATTTTTGAGTCATAGTAATTGAACAATATTTGAGTAACAGCGAAAAATACATAACAATTGACCTGTCGTGAATTTATTTTTAAATAATAAAATATAAGTAACAATCTTACGCAGTTTTACTTGGGTATATGTTGAGATAGAGGAAAATCGGTGTATGGCTAATTTAATACAATAAGATACAAGATTTATAGAAATTCTTAATAATAATCTAATAAATATTTTCAAGCGATTGACACGTGACGCCTTCTGTGACCTAGTTATTAAGATACTGGTCTTTCGCCCAGGGATTTCGTTTTCGGTTCCCGATGATATTAAAAAAATAGTATAAAAGGCTGCCAGTCTCGATAAAATATTCGCATTCCCTAGATATCTGCGAGTGTTGCTACTGTAAGCCTACGATGGCAAACTGTGAGTTCTAACCATAC
The DNA here is from genome assembly GCA_949825065.1 of Odontocerum albicorne. Classification (NCBI taxonomy): domain Eukaryota; kingdom Metazoa; phylum Arthropoda; class Insecta; order Trichoptera; family Odontoceridae; genus Odontocerum; species Odontocerum albicorne. Next base: position 17,708,867 of record OX463838.1, read on the forward strand.
GAGTAAATTATTGATAGGCTATCCCTCGTGTTCGAGTATGATTATCACCCATCGTGTAGAGAGAAGATGCCTATGTGTGTATTGGTTAATTGTGTGTAAGCTGTTGTACTTCACCAAGCCAACAGTCTTGATGGGTCAAATCCAAAGTAAGGATGGCAAGTACATTAAATTTCCATGACGATCGGCAGATTTTATCTGATGCAGCCTTCCGTTAGGCAGAGTTTTATAAAGCGCTATTTTGTGTTGCTTTAAAGCGCTTTAATAATTTATGTCAGCAGCATGTAAGCTGCAGAAAAAAAAAACATTAATTCAAAGAAAAAAATATTTCAGAAAAAAAATTAGCCCGCTATGAACGCTATGAAGTGAATCCGCTAGGAACGAACCAGGTGTGCCTGCTGCTTAGAGTGAATGCTAACCGTTAGACCACGGCAGCCGTACGAGTATGTTATATAGCCATAAGAGAAAAATTGACACATTCATAAATAAAATACATTTTGACAGGGATTTTTGTAAATAATATGCAATATTATAATTGTACACAACATAAAAAAGTTTTACAAAATATTTTGTATTTTATGAGATTTACAAAATACACAACTTCTACAAAATATTTTGTTCAAAGTTAATCCGAAAAGAATGACATTAAGTGGGAAAACCATTGTACGTAGAGGTCAATCCCAAATACGTTAAATATGTATCCTTAAGTTCGGGTGAAATATTTACAAACCCACTTTTTCAGTTCCTATTTCGCTACACGATCATTTCTCCACAAATATTACATAAATCAATGATTTTATTTTGAAGTACTTATTCATTGCTATTCATTGTTCTTGGCATCAGTTTGATGGTTTTTAATATCATTCAAGGATTTTTTCAAAAACTATTTGCAAAGAGCGTGTGATGATAGGTTGTTTTAGTAGTACATTAGAGAACATGAGAGTGGTACGCGTACCACCGGATGTACATGGTAGTGGTATTAAATTTTTCAGTTTTGGTTTCAATAGTACGCGTTCATTAAAAGGTTGAGAACCGTTGGTCTATGTGATTTAAGTATGTAAATGAATACAGTTAATGTTTCAGTATTAAAAAAATAAACGAAATTTTCCTGTCGGAGTAGGCAAAGTTCAAAGCGCTGGACTTTCCTTTCTTGACAAATATCCTTCGCCTTTTCTTCATCTACACACCTTATACAACTTTTCTTTTTACGTTTCCTTCTAAAATATCATTCACTTGATCCAACCAAATTCTCTTGGTGTTCCTGAACTACGTCTTCCATTATTAATAACACTAAATATTTGTTTTGTCAGTCTTTCTTAATTTCTTCGTTCAATATGCTACTCATCTAAAAGTGATCTTTTTCATCTTATTTTAAACATCAGCTTTAATTTCACATTTATCACTAATCACATCAATCTGTATTCTGTCATGCATTGTTACCCTATGTGTTCTAATACCATCAAGAAATAAGACAACAAATTTATATCCACAATTAGGTTTTTTTTTTAATTGTTATATAATTTACTCTACGGTTTGCCTTTCCATGACAATAATGTAAGTTGTAAATGTTGTATTATGAGTTGTAAAAAAATCCCCAATAATTTACGACAACTATGCAGAAAAACGTTTTTCTGAGTAACTATGATATATTACTTAGATATGTATTTAATAAATGCATTGATACATCGTTTTGATGGATCCCTTATAGTTTTGGTAGTACATAGGTTTTATCAGTTTTGATGGATTCCTTACAGTTTTGGTAGTACATAGGTTTTATCAGTTTTGATGGACCCCTTATAGTTTTGGTAGTACATAGGTTTTATCAGTTTTGATGGATCCCTTATAGTTTTGGTAGTACATAGGTTTTATCAGTTTTGATGGATTCCTTACAGTTTTGGTAGTACATACGTTTTATCAGTTTTGATGGATCCCTTATAGTTTTGGTAGTACATAGGTTTTATCAGTTTTGATGGATTCCTTACAGTTTTGGTAGTACATAGGTTTTATCAGTTTTGATGGATCCCTTATAATTTTGGTAGTACATAGGTTTTATCAGTTTTGATGGATCCCTTACAGTTTTGGTAGTACATAGGTTTTATCAGTTTCGATGGATTCTTTACAGTTTTGGTAGTACATAGGTTTTATCAGTTTTGATGGATCCCTTATAGTTTTGGTGGTACATAGGTTTTATCAGTTTTGATGAATCCCTTATAGTTTTGGTAGTACATAGGTTTTATAAGTTTTGAAGTCGATTTCTCTTTAACTTACTTGACATTTTTCTCTACTGTTCTGCTTTCAAAATTTAAGTATTTAATTTTTTTTATTGTTAAAATAATAAATGTGACCGAAGTCAAACGTATCCGCATACTCTCAAACACTAGGCAGAAAAAGTGGCTGTGTCGTTCGAGGGGAGTAGCACAGCGCGGGGTTCGAACTAACGACCTTCAGCACGGAAGTCCAGCGCGTTACTGCGCGGCCATGCACCTCACGGTATACTCGTATATGTCACAAAATGGTCCTTTAATTATTTAATAAAAATATATTCTACATACGTACATATAATCACGCCCTTTTTATGATGGGGTAGGTAGAGAGCGCCAAACTTTACAATAGTTTCAAACATATTTCGTCTTTTTTACATCTTTGTAATTTCTACGATTTCTCTGACTTTCAATATATCTTTCACTTGATCCAACACTTTCCTTGGGCTTTCTGTACTACGCCATACGAATTTGTTATGTATAATTGTTTTACTAATTTTTCTTCTTGGTTCTACATACCCAATTCATCTGAGTGCTCTTCTTGCTCTTACATTAACATCAGTCTTAAGTTCACATTCATCCCTAATAACTTCATTCCATATTCTGTCATACATTGTCAACCAATGTATTCTTCTTAGTGAACGCATTTCTTTTCTACGTCCACGTTTCACTCCCAATCAATGTTGTCAACTATCGTGGACTATCATCTTATATTGTGGAATATTCTCTATGTTCTTAGTTTAACGTAATAATATGATAATTAATTTATGAATCGAAAAAGTTAAAATAAATATCTTTATTATTTGAGTGTTAGAAAAACATTTTAAACATAAAACCCAAATTTGCTCCGCACTTAAAGATAAGTACATACTTAACTCCGCCCCCTACGCTTTACAACACTTAAACTTATCATAAACATTATGTTTACCATTTGTTAAATTTTCTTTGAACTTTACTTCATCAGTGGCTTATAATTAATATTGTCTAACAATACATCTACGTACATTAATATATTTTCAATATTATCAGTTTCACAGACGCCTCTGTAATATTTAACGTTCCATTCACTGTTTCTTGTACTCTGACACCTCCATTGCCTCCTAGTAAATCATTTGCAAGCTTTCAAACAGTTAATTTAAATAGTGTCTCCACCTTTTCCTTATTCTCTCTCAAGGTATTGTATTTTACTAAGCACTGGAGCGTGCAGTACTTTACTTTTGTAGATACAACTTGTACGTGCCCTAACCACAGGTGAAACTTACCCAATGAGATTGAAAATAATTTAACAGATATCTTTGCCTGAGGATGTTGCAACAGTATCTTTTCATCCTAACGGTTGTTTGAATTTATCCAAAAATAGCAATTTTTCAAACAATATACATATTTTTCTTAGATATTGCACTAATATTTACAATATTTATTTCATTAACGGTATCTATACATTGAAAAATAATATATAAAAACCATAAAACAAAAAAAATGTATAGCATCATGTCTAGCGGTTACAATTAAATTTTTTTTTGTTGTATACAGTACAACCTGCCAAATGGCAATCTTTCCATCAACCAGAAATATGTTAAAGAGGTCTGAATATAAAACTGTCTGGAACATTTTTTAATTAAAATTGAGTACTTGTACAAGTGTGGGTGCCTATTCACGTGCTGTAGTGTTGGTAACACGTGAAATGTTGAACGACGAGTTCCATGTATACTCTAGTGGTTCTAAACCTGAAGATTGATTACTGGGGCCGACGACAATATTATCTCCCGACCATGCTTTTCATATGTCCAAATTACCAATCGAGTATGTTGAAGGGTACGATACGAAAGAAGAATATAAAAAAATTGTTTGTTTTTTTTTCATAAGTGTGTCCTAACTATAAAATGTTAAAAAATAGAGTTTTGAAATAAGAAAAGGTTTCTTTTGATTTTATGAGTATACTCATATAATGGGGGTAGGTGTTGTTGATCGGTCTCCATTCGGCATCCTTTGTTATTCTTTGTGGTAAAAAAAAGCAGTTTTGCAACTTTATGTTTTTCCGAAAACGTCGACAACTTTCTAATTTACCAAAATTTACGAATACAACCTTCTAACTTATTTTACAAAAGTCCTCAACTCGAAACAAAGGTGGTTAAAATGGTTGTAATAGGGTTCTTATATCAACCATATAAGGCTTATCTTCTTGCCACATTTGTTTCAAGATCAAACAACGCAGGCAGCACTGCCAATGAAGAAATGGAAAGTGAAATTGTTAAATCTTATTAATATCACGAAGGACTAACGATTTCGTTAGTCAAGATTTATTTGAGGGTTTGTATAGAATCTAAGTACTCGTACTATACTATAATCATGCTAATTCATTGAAAATTATTTATATCGATAACCAATTAAAATGTAATTTTTACTTAACTAAAGAACTCATTTATTTTTTTCCTAAGTGCATTATATTAATTCTAAAAGATAATGTAATTTATCGTTGTAATTATGTTTAACTATTTTTATAAGTTTAAGTCAATGAATATTTTATATTTTTTAATATTTATATTATTAGGATTCTCACAACGCTAAAAACGTTGGCATTAATGCCAGTGGAATAGATCAGAGCGGGGTTTTAACTGGAGACTTTCAGCGAGCGAGAAAATTGAATGACCAAAATCCTCAACAGTTGGAGTTGAAAACTTATTAAATATATAAGTTTTATATTAAAGCCGAAAAATATTATTTTATCTGCTATTTGGTGTTAAATTGGTCTTGCTATAAGGCAGCACTAATAAATAGCATAATATTATTTATTAACTAGGTATAGCTTGCTGGAAATGATACAATTTTCTATTAATTTTATAATATTGTAGATTTCATATATGTAGATTTCACCGGATACCGAAAAATACGTTTCTAGTGCATTCCAGAATTTCGAAATAAAAATACCAAAAAACCTTTTTTATTTTTGCTAGAATGTCATATTTTGCAAGAACCCATCGACATTCCTATAGCGGCGCGGCGTGGGGAGAAAATATTCCAAGATAATTTGTTAATGTAATGTGTCAAATCAATGGTCAAAATTTGACATTTTGTAAGTCGTGTTATTTGATGAATTACACATAAATATTTAGATTTTCAAGATAACTTTATTTTAATGTTTGTTGCTTTATAGTTAAATAAATATTAATTGACGAATATAACTACATTAAAGATAATTATTGGGGAACCTAGAGAAAGCGAATTTACATATGTTGACATATATGTAAATTCAACATATCAACAAATTAAATTTACATATCTTACCGCTAGGTGTCGTTAAAATTTAGGACATTTGTGGTTTTGCAATATTTACGTTATTTGCATTTTACTATACACTACACGATTTTCTTTACAAGTATTATTTTATGAATGACGCTACTTTGAGTATTTATTTGACATAAATACCCAAAAATTAATATTGAAAGTTGAAACTCTATAGGCATGTTACATGCTTTGAATACTCCCTCATGAAGTCAAATGAAGTGATGAGATTTAATGTTTTATTATTATATTATGCGCAAATGCCATCTCTGTATATTTCAATATATGCATGATCAATAGCACTTTTTTTATTTTTAGTTTTTAAATTTCATTATGGTTCGGCGTCCAAAAATGTTGTCGACATTTTTCGAAATTCGGAATAAGAGCGATATGGGGGGTATGAAAGCGCTTCACAGCTTGTATTATATTTTATATTATAGTTGTGAGATTATAACTGTTAAAAAATTGTCTCTCACAATTGTTGACAAATTCGTCCTCCCTTTCATGATTGATGATACGAGTAGCAATCATCGCTCTGGGCACATGTATGGGTCTGAACAATTCTTTTCCGCTCTTCTCTTTCCTCTGGAGTTTTTGACGTTGTTGTCACAGTAGTTCTTCACAGGAAAGTATTCATCGAACAATTAATACATTTTATTTTAGAAATATTCCACAGTTTACATTGGAAATATGTAAATAATCTCCCAATGGTTATTAAGCGTACTGATATAAGAAGTGAAAATCCCCTCTATTAATAAAAACATTTGTTTTTTCAGCGTTTTGAAAGTATTCGGAGATTTTCCCTCTTCACAATTACTACCAAGGAACATTCGCAATGAGATACAGAAAAGCTCGAGTTAGTGAATACCAAATCAAGGGTTCGTGTTCGTCATGTAGAGTTACAAATCGTGTTGTGTTGCTCTGTATAAGTTAAACATCGTAATGACATAACACATGTATCCATGACATTATGAACGGTGTTTAAATTAAAATCTTCCATGACCAAAATACTTACATCGAGGGTGAGATTTGAGTGCGCTGCTAAATTTGTAAAAAAAGGGGAAAATATTCGTTGGGCGAGTTTGGAAAAAGATATACCGCGCAATCAAACATAATGAAATCATTGTTTATCTCTTTTACCCCTTCGTAATAACTGGATATCTCTAAACATGGTTGGTACGCAGCTGAAATAACTTTGTAATAATTAACACTGTACCATCGCCTTTCTTTCGCAAGCTATTACGTGAGCGACTCCTGTGAAATACTGTGTGCCTGTCATCAAATAATTCTATTTTGCTTGTCAAACTATTCAACTGTGTTTCAGTAATACATATTGAATCAAAATCACTTATAAAAACATTATTAAAAAACTAGCGTTTTAGAATTTAGACCTCCCAAATTCTGCTAATAGGCACTGATTAGTTTTCGAATAGGTTGGGTTATGGGAGTTCCATCTTTCACACTGAGTCATTCGGACGTTGGTAATCGAGGAGACGAACATTTGGCTTAACTCCTCAAGAATGTTTAAATTTCTTACCCAACATCAATCACCCTCCTTTTCAAGTTTCCTCACCAAACATGAAAATGGGAAATATCAGAGTCAGCGTCCATCGTATAATAACATTTTGTTTATAGTTAAGGCATTAACGTTGTGGAGGTTTAAAGACATTGTAATTTATTTTTAACAAACACTGTTTATTCCACTTTTTTATGACGGTATAACCCTACCGGTTTCAAGGCTTTCACCTCATCTTCAGGGGAGCTTGTTTGCGCTCCCCTGAAGATGAGGTGAAAGCCTTGAAACCGGTAGGGTTATACCGTCATAAAAAAGTGGAATAAACAGTGTTTGTTAAAAATAAATTACAATATAATAACATTATATTTATCAAAATGTAAATACATTTTTAGGCTGTGTTTAGCGGCTTTTACTCGTAAATTCATACTTTCTGTGACAAAATAATAGAATTAATTATCAAATTCACGCATGATTTGTTAGGGAGTGGGGAAACGTTACAATTCACTTCAGTCAAACAAAAGTTTTGCGGGAAAATTCTCTGTTCATTGAAATTTATTTTGAAAAGATTTTTTCATTAAAAATTTCAACGAGCTAAGTTTTTCTGAAATTTTTAACAATTTCTTTTAAAATAATTTTAAAGAATAATACGCTTCATTATACCTTTTATATTCAGGGGTATTTAATAAATGAAAACACAGCGAAAGTATTCAGAGTAATATAAAACAGATTTACTGTCTAAATTACCTTTAAAATTCTATATAAATGGTCAAAAGTAATTATTTATTGTTCTAAAATTCTTACTCTTCATCGGGTGCTCAAAGGTGAGAGTCGTAGTCCTCCACTATGTTTGGGTCTTGGTGCACTATCTATTTCCATCATTTCTGGTCCTGATCCATGTTAAATGCAGCGGCTAAAGAGGATTCTGTTAACTTCTTTATTTGGCCCGTCTATCTTAGATGCCTTTCTTTTGGTCGTTTTCCATCAACTATCCCCATGATCACCAGTTTCTCCAGACTTTCGTTATTTTATCTGACAATATGTCCACAGTATCTTGGATTATTTTTGTACATGCTGTCGAAAGTCTTTTGGTAATTTCAAATTTTTAGATGATATATAACATACGTTGGTACGCCTTGCGGTCCATGGGATACGAAACGTCCGCCTTCAACAGAATATCTTGAAGGCATCTATCATATTTTTCCTTCTTTCACTTCATCTTTACAGTTCTATGAAAAATACTTTAGACTTCATTTGACCAGTTCTTCAGAGTATACATACCTATCTGAAATATTGGAATAAAAATTGTTATAACCTATTTGGTAAATCAAACAATCGGAAAACAAAAAAAAAAAAAAAATAAACTAATTAATATCCTCGAACCTTATTACCTATTAATAAGTTTAACTAGTTTTTAAAGTAATCTGTAGAAGTTTCAAGAAATAAAGATTTTACTCGTGAATATTTTACACAAGTTAATGCATGTTCATTGTATTTTAAAAATTTCACATGTAAATCTTTTGTTTAAAAAAGGCGCTGAGTAAAAATAACTCGAAGTTCATTAGTTCACCGAGATTAATGTGAGTTAGCTCAAGTTGTTTCAGGAATCATCGCAGATCCTGTAACATCACGTTCTCTGAATGTATTTTACTTTTCAAAACTAAATTATATCGGGCTGCATTTTAAATCCCTTTATACTTAATATTATTTGTAATTTCAAGAATTTTCCAAGTTTTATTTATTTATCATTATCATTAAATATGTTACATGCAGCACGAATGCTGTTAATATCTAATATGTTTCTTGTTCAACTGTCGTATGCTCACAAAGAAAAAGAGAAAGCGAAAAAGACAATGAAAAGAATAAGCAAAGGAAACAAAACATAATTTAAAAAGCAATTCTAGGTTTGTATGAAACTTGTCCAGATTGTTCTTAAACTAGTTAACTGTCATATAACTTATTGCACTATTTGGCAGCTAGTTCCAAGATTCCATAACTCGATTGGCAAAACATGTTTCATTGGATAATTGTGGAATTCAGTATTGTAGACTTTTGACTCATGATCTCGGATGATGGACGAGGACTAATTTTGTCACTTATACAGCGTGGAAGGTGGTGGATCGAACGGAATTGAAATGATGACCTCACAAATGTATTTTGGTTACAAAAAAAACTGTTTGAAAAATGCAAGTTATTAATAAAAAATGTAAGATATATCGATATCACTATCATCGATATATCGATAAACTAAAAGTTAACAAACCAAAATAAAAATTAAAGTTACACAAGTTGTTGATAAATTTGTTCTAAAATGAACACTAAGAAAATAAAACACTTAAAGTTATGTATTTCTGTGAAAAATAATTTTCTGGCGAGTCTATAAAGTAAACGAAAATATTTCAAAACCAAACAAATACATAATTTATGGGTATATCGATTAAACTTAAACGTCATTTATTGTTCATTCCGTTAGACTTTCGAATCAGCTGCAAGCTGCTCTGAGACTTACACTCGATTTACTTGTTTAAAAAAAAAGATTTAAAAATCATTATTTTCCGTCATTAATGATACGAGTAGCATGTGTTTTCCTTTCCCACAATCTATCGATAAAAACCTCACCAATTCATTGGATATATTAAAAAATATAATTTGTATATTTTCTTTTCATTTCTTGTCTTTGCTTTGAAAACGTAATGTTCGTTTTTTTTTTGTTTGTGTGTCTTTAATTTTTTTAAACCTCTCAACCTGCAATAGGATCAATATATATATAAAATATAAATTGAAAACATTATGCCAACATGGAAAAAACGAATTGAAAAGGCGTACTGTAGGTGTACTTATTCGTTTGATACAGGTTGCACATGGTTTCGATACGAACTTTTTTTTATTTATTTTTGTACGGTGCCAGAAATAATTTTAAATGGATATCAAACGTTTGAAATTTAAGTTTGCTAGATATTATTGTACATGAAGTGGAAAAAAAATAAAAAAATAAAAGTGTTCCGAAGTACATGAACAAGTCAAAAGAAGCGATTAAAATAAAGAAAGTAAGAAACGATTCACACTTTGGATGAGCACCACTCAAGTATAGTTGGACCGAATGAATGAAATTGGATAGAGAAAAGGGTACGAAGAAAGATATACAGAAATAATTTTATGAGAACATGTACTCGTATATGGGTGTGTTGAAGAAAATAAGCTAAGTCGTGATATGAACGTTAAGCGCTGTGTTTATCGTAAGTCGAAGAAAAATGTTTGTTATTACGTACAAAATTAATATGCTATTAAATCTATAAGATACCGTATATACATCAATATAATATATCAATGTATTTATTGTGTCATTCACAAATAATAAAACTCTCTTTATTCTATTTATGCTATTTGAGAAAATATTAGAACGAGGGGGAATTTTCCGTATTAAGAATCGAAGCATTTTCGATGATGTACAAAAACTACTTTAACGGCATAGCTGGAGATACTTTAATACAATCAAAATATCCATTATAATTGCCGAAATTAGATAACGGATAAGGTATCAGGAAAAAGAAATGTGAATATTGAAATCGTTTGAAGAAGTGGAAATATTTTATCTCCAGTCTGTGCCGCCGTTTCGACTAACGTGTGAAATGAAGCGGAGAAAGTTTAGCCGAGTCGCGTGGTAACGAAATTACTCTGACGACAGTATTCATTATTCTGAGCCCAAATTCTTGTAATTATATCTTGTAGCAATTACGTTATCCTTCGTCAGTTTTGATGGCTTTATAACTGCTATATTGTTGACTTTAACCGTATTAAACTTGTAAATAAATTTCGTAGATAATATTCGAGGGAAGTCATGAAGTATGTAAAGGTTATATTTGTGGAATCATTGGTTTGGTTTTTTAAATACCACATTTTCGTATTAACTTCTATTCCACTTTCGTTACAAACGAACCACCTGGATTTACTGGTACGTGTAATTTTTTACTAACCAACCAGAAAGAGGTTTAAACAAGCTCTTAATGTAAGCCAGACTGGAACCCTTTTCCAAAAATCTGGATACCGACGGTAATCGAACCCTCATCACTTGGGCTGAAAGATAAGTTAATTACAAATGCAGCATCTTTACTGTTTTTTTTTTGAAACGACGATGGCACCAGTCATTGACAACGATGGTGCGTGTAACACTTAGTCGGCAACTGACTCCTGTCTAACAGCCTAGTCTGTGAAAGAATTTGTAAAAAATGAATAACAGTGAATTGGAAGAGCGGGAACATAACCAAAAGACAATATCTGCCGTAATCGGAAAGTCGCTAAGCATTTCCAACAAGATACGAAGGGATGGCGGGACAGTTAAGGCCGTTATATAGAAGTGACAAAGCATAATCATTTCACCAGTCTACTGTTTACATATAAATCATTAAACCCGCGAAGAAACTATTGAATCCGATTTTGTAATTTGTTTTATATCAAACACTGTTGATTCCACTTTATATAGCGGTATAACCTTGCCGATTTTAAGGTTTCCATCTCATCATTAGGGGAGCACAAACAAGATTTGTCTGTGCTCCCTGATGATGAGGTGAAAACCGAGAAACCGGTAGGGTTATACCGTTACATAAAGTGGAATAAACAGTGTTTGATAAAATAAAATACAATGTCTTTAAACCTCTACAATGTTAATGCCTTAACTATAAATAATACATTGAATCAGATTTGATCTAACCAAAATGAACTACATGAAAAAATTATACACTCCACTAGTAAGGGATTAAGGATAACAATTATATTCAATAAATGTGACAATAACAATTATATTAAATAAATGTGACAATAACAATTATATTAAATAAATGTGACAATACCAATTGTATTCAATAAATGTGACAATAACAATTATATTCAATAAATGTGACAATAACAATTACATAAAATAAATGTGACAATAACAATTATATTAAATAAATGTGACAATAACAATTATATTAAATAAATGTGACAATAACAATTATATTAAATAAATGTGACAATAACAATTATATTAAATAAATGTGACAATAACAATTATATTCAATAAATGTGACAATAACAATTATATTCAATAAATGTGACAATAACAATTATATTAAATAAATGTGACAATAACAATTATATTAAATAAATGTGACAATACCAATTGTATTCAATAAATGTGACGATAGCAAAATCTCAATATTCAATAAATATGATTGTAAAAAAAATGCCTATTTTGAAACCTAGACTCAGAAACTACATCTCTTATGAACAGGAAACTTTCCAAGCGACGGACATAAGTACATACAGTGATTATTACAATGAGACTACTATACCTCAAAATTATATAGCAGCACCATGATAGATGTTACAGATTTTCAAAGTTTTTATCAATCTTGCGGAACCAAAAGCTTCAATATGATGACCTTGAAAAATACTAATAATAATAAAAAGACTATTTATATAGCACCCTTCATGGAGCAGACTTTTCACAAAGGTGCTCTTACTCGGGATTCAAATGCATTATTATTTACAGTTATGTATAACAAGTGTCAGGAAAGGAAGGTGGTGGCTACGACCATAAGATAAAGTAAATACTCGCATCTGCATATGTCTAAGAAAACATATTTGGTAAGAAAACCGAAGAAAACTTATCAAAGGAAGACGAACTACAGATAAACCTTTGCATGTGTGATAGTAACACGTTTAGCTTTATGTGTAGTGTAGTATATGTTTGTGGTGCTCATATAAATTCATACATTTTTATAATACCTCCAAAAAAGGGATGTCTTTAAGTGTTTCCTCAAGCTGTACACGCCACTTACACTTTTACAAGACAGACCATTTTACGCTACAAGACGAGCAACGGCAAAAACCATATCACATAACCCCGTCCTATTGGATCGATTCGGAATAATAAATTTATTCGATGAAGATGACATCGATCTCAAAGTTCTATTCATCTCCAACGTTCTATTTATTTCCGAACGAACATCCTTCAGACACAAATTTGAAAGATACAACGGATACATCCGATTAAGGGATATGAATGCTAAATAAAGATTTGGAATAAAGAATAACATGATATTAAAAAAGTAAGATTTTATTTCCACTATTCACAAAAAATATCCGACTATTTCCGCATTATAATTTTGTTCAGGTGCATATATTTTGCTTCTGTAAAATTCATAAATAAGTTATCTTCATGTACGTTTTTTAGTTTTGTCACGAACATTCTAATAAGTATTTTTAGAATATTTCTCGTTTGAAATTCTCGCTGTACTTTTTATAACATATTAGCTTTCCATGTAATTTATAACAACACAACAATTTTATATAAAATAATATTCCACTCAATTTTTCGTCGTTTGTGTTGACAAGTTTGACGTAGATTAATGAATATTTGAGCAGAGTGCATGCAAATTCCTAAAATATTCTTAAAAAATAGCTTCTTATTGAAAAAATCATTCTATTGGTTATAATAAAATACAGTGTATATTCTTTTTTTTTCAAGTCAGATTTTATAAATACGCGTATAGGCAACACAGCTAAAGTTTTTGTACGAGTCTCAGACTCGTTGCCGATTCAGATCGTTTTCATTTAAATTTATTGTTATCTAACATAAATTCCTCTTTCAGAACTCTGTGGCTTAATTGGTAACATGCATGTCTTCCGATTCGGTGATTGAGATTCGGTTCCCGCTATTACCCAATTTTTTAAGGGGTCTGTTTTTCACAAAAAAAAATGTTTTTTTTTCTTGTTAGTGGGCATAGATTTACACAGACCAATACACCCACCAGATGGTACAGTATTCAATGAAAGTGTTATAAAATATACAACAATATATAAAAAAGACAATAAAATTATATTAGCTTACGAGTATCGTTACGAGATTAAAATTAAGTTAGCCTATAGTTAATCGTACAATACAGAGATTAGATTAGTTATATGGTTCTTTAAGTAATACATTTATATATACGAGTACGTATACCCTTTAGAACATGTGTATGTTATAGATTGCTTTATTAAATAAAAAAAAAGGATAAATGAGTCAAAAAAAAAAACCAAAATTTAATAAATTTTTAAGCATGTTAGACACATGATACGAAATAACGCTATAAATATTGTAAATAAGCAAAGTTTTTAATTTAAAAATCTTTTGTTTGTCACATTCATAAAATTTTGATAATTTTAATTTTATCACATAACATATGTCACACAATGGAGCGTACTTAAAATTTAAAAAAAATTACAAACAATTATATAGTGCAAACACTTCTAGTATTTGTACTACACAACATATCTTGCTTGTAATACCCCGTCCTCTCTCAGATATATTTTTAACAATTTAGATAAATAAATAAATAAATATAAATAATTCAAAGTATGTATATGTATACAAACAAAAATGCTATCCGATTAAAAAAATTAGAATAAGTTTGTCACCCGACAAAATAAGCTTGAGTTTCGTTGAGAATTCTTGGAATTGTTACCTGTAGCGTTCATGGTCCGTAATGATTATTTGGTTTGGGAATTTTATCGAGTCCTTTAGTAACTTGCCTGGTGCTATAGCTGCTCGTTCCAGGGATTTTATGACCATCACGATAACAGGTTTTCATTACTGTTCGAAATATGTGTAGATATTTACAGATAAAATTTTCTTACATTCAGTACACCTTTCCGATACTTTTTGTCAAGTTTTCCTTTAAAAGTTAGTTCAATATACGATTTTTTTTAAGTTTTCAATGTAGTTTTAAATATAGTTGTAATTTTTTCCACAAATTGTTATTCAGAACAAAAATTATTGGTTTCACAGTGGCTTGACACAAGAGTCTAAATCAGTGAAAGGTGTCACATTTGTTTACTTTAAAACATGTATCTAAAGTAAACAAAATCATATCCTGCTCCATGTTATTAGGTCTGCGGTTGCCAAGGGAACTTTTTATCTATCATGATGTCCAAATATAGTTCTCTTCGACTCGGCCAGGAGTTTATTTTGAATATGACTTCATAGTTTTATTCATTTTAGTAATTTTAAATGCAAAAAGTTAAACTTTATGTGAAAAATGTGGTGTATTTTATTTTTTTCTGAGTGTCATTTAATTTTTATTTCTAACGTTGTATTCGTAATACACCTCTTACTAAATAAATAACCTTTTGTTAAAAAAACAAGATAAGGGATGACCGGCGAAGTACATAAATCGTGGGGTTGGTAAACTGCATTGATATTTTAATGTTTTAGGCGCCTGACCTTTTCTATCCCAAAGCTTATTATATCTAAGATAAAAGGGTGGATCTCTCATCTGGCTCGTTATAGATCTATTGTTTGACTCTTCGAAAAGCACTCTGTATTTAACAATAAATTTTCATTATTTTCAGTGATGACAGTGCGTATTTTCGTGGAAAAGGACAAAGATTTCTGTAGTGCTAAATATAATAAGCTCATTCTATTCGTGACACAAGCGCTGTTTTGAATTAAATACGCTTGTTCTTCTTATAATTCAAGCGATCACTGATTAAAATTTGACATAAACGTCTTATAAACTGAGTGCCTTTATATTCAAAACATTGTAAAGAAATTCAAATCAGTATAATCTCATATGAATAAAAATGAAGTATGCCTTAGATTTAAAATTATACTCGTAGAACATTTATTTAAATTTTATTGAATACTTGTTAATAGTTTTACAAAAAGTTTTGGTTTTTAAAAAATATTTTTGTAAAATCATTAATCTAATGTACTTTAACTAAATATGTAAAATCATTAATCCAATGTACTTTAACTATATATGTAAAATCATCAATCTAATGTACTTTAACTAAATATGTTAAATCATCAATCTAATGTATTTTAACTAAATATGTAAAATCATTCATCTAATGTACTTTAACTAAATATGTAAAATCATCAATTTAATGTATTTTAACAAAATTTGTAAAATCATTAATCTAATGTACTTTAACTAAATATGTAAAATCATTAATCTAATGTTCTTTAACTAAATATGTAAAATCATTAATCTAATGTACTTTAACTAAATATGTAAAATCATTAATCTAATGTTCTTTAACTAAATATGTAAAATCATTAATCTAATGTTCTTTAACTAAATATGTAAAATCATTAATCTAATGTTCTTTAACTAAATATGTAAAATCATTAATCTAATGTACTTTAACTAAATATGTAAAATCATTAATCTAATGTTCTTTAACTAAATATGTAAAATCATTAATCTAATGTTCTTTAACTAAATATGTAAAATCATTAATCTAATGTTCTTTAACTAAATATGTAAAATCATTAATCTAATGTGCTTTAACTAAATATGTAAAATCATTAATCTAATGTTCTTTAACTAAATATGTAAAATTATTAATCTAATGTACTTTAACTAAATATGTAAAATCATTAATCTAATGTATTTTAACTAAATATGTAAAATCATTAATCTAATGAATTTTAACTGAATGTGTAAAACAGTACAAATTTTAAATACATAATTAAGAGACGACCTCCATGGCCTAGTAGGTAAAATGTTTGTCTTTCGTCTTTCAACCTGGGGTTCGCTGATTCCCGTTTGTTCATATATTTAAAAAAAATGGTTGGAAGAGATTAACACATGCAAATGCTAGGTCGTACCATAAAAAATCTAACACAATACAACATTTTTTCCATAGCAGTGTCGCATCTTGAAGAGTCCAGGTGACATCGAATAAGGGTGATCGAAATTGAACATTCCTATATTACTCGATTTTGTAAACCTCAGCCTATTGCATCAAATATAGTTGAATGGAACTTATTTTATAAGCAGAATGAGTTTATTCCCAATAGACTATTATTTTTACTTGGTCTTTGATTCTTTGCTTTCATAATAAACATACATGTGCACAATTGTTATCAAAAAACTACTTTACGTAAAATATATACAGGTTGTCCAAAAAAAATGTCAACACACTTTCAATGATTATGAATTCAGTATATGTTAAGGCATATCTTAAATTAAAACTTTAAAATTAAATTAAAGAAGAAAAATAATGAATTATTTAAATTATCGTAAATGTTCAAATTAATGGTTGTTCTGGTCCATGCACTGTTGACAACATGAAATCGCATATATCTTGAATATTTTATTTTGCTATTTGGGCGCATTCTCTTTTAATAGTGGCTCTCAATTAATTAACTTTACTGTTAGTTTTATGCCATAAATTTTATTTTAGACGAGTCTCTATAAAAAGCCCACAGTTTTGATATCAGAGGAGCGCGGAGAATATTCATACGTCATTCGTCCGACAAATCCGAAAACATTTTTTAAATACGTATTGAATCTTCATTTTTTTATATATATCGAAGTGCATGGTCACTCGGTAACACACTGGAGGTGCGGAAGGTCACCAGTTCGAACCCCGCGCTGTGCTACTCCCCTGGAATGACACAAACATTTTTCCGTCTAGTATTCGGGGGTATAAAGATACCTAAGAGTTATTTAAAAACATGTTTTTATTGATGCCAATCTAGGGACGCTGATGATTTTATAACAAAACCATTTTCAAATCAATAGTTTTTAACATATCTTAAAGTAACTTAAGATTTTTCTCGAGTTTTCTAAATTACTTCTGTTTTTGAACAGCCCTTCAACAAACGCCAAAATAATTTTATTCCCGAAATAGACGATTGAGTAATAGTCCAGTAAACAATAATATTTTTTGACAGCGAAAAAACAATTATCAACAATTATAACGAACCTAAATAAAATGTTCACGGTGTCCGATAAGATTCAATAATATTTCCAAAGGGAGACGATAAGCATAAACGACTCATATTTTTTTTGTGACACAATTGATTACTCAACACGACTCATTGATCTGGATAATCTTCATCAACCTTTAGCAATAAGGACAATCATAACAATTTAATAATCTTCATTATTACCCACAGCATTATTCGGACACCTTTAAGAGAATTTAAGAAAAAAAAAAACATTATTCCATAAGGAAAGGAACAGCCACAGACTGTTTACTTAAATACATATTATGTAACTAATACTTTGTAAATAATTTCATATATCAGCAGTCAAAATTTTTCACAGGACTTAGCATCTGATTAAATTATAACGGACTCTCAATCAATATAAAGTTCTTATGTGAATTTTTAATTTGTTAATTAAGCATAAAAATAAAACAAATAATACTTTACACTCATTAATTTTATTTATAATGAAAACGTAAATGATTAAACAAATATATATATATATATATATATATATATATATATATATATATATATATATATATATATATATATATATATATATATATATATATATATATATATATATATATATATATATATATATATATATATTATATATATATATATATATATATATATATATATATATATATATATATATATATATATATATATATATATATATATATATATATATATATATATAATATATATATATATATATATATATATATATATATATATATATATATATATATATATATATATATATATATATATATATATATATATATATATATATATATATATATATATATATATATATATATATATATATATATATATATATATATATATATATATATATATATATATATATATATTATATATATATATATATATATATATATATATATATAATATATATATATATATATATATATATATATATATATATATATATATATATATATATATATATATATATATATATATATATATATATATATATATATATATATATATATATATATATATATATATATATATATATAT